>CALYLW010001723.1:152118-230918 GCA_944989445.1 Ampullaceana balthica | reverse complement strand
TTATATAAATTATCACTTACTGGGGGCGGGGCCAAAATGTATTTTTTTTCCGTATATTTAAAACTGACTCAAAACTAATTCTCCAACCTCCCGTGAGGGTAGAAGCATGAAACTTTTGGGAACTTGCCAAATACACTATTATGACGATAATTGGTGAAAAATAATGTAAACATTTCCACTCATGGGTGGCCGGGTGCCCCAAAACCGGTTTTTCCTTATATGGGCTATATAAAACTGAATCAACACCAATTCCTCATATTCCCGAGTAGGTAGAAGCATGAAAATTTGGAAAGTCGTTGAGTACCCTCCCGCAATGGTAACAGTCGAAAAAAGTATAAAGTTATCACTAACTGGGTAGGGGGGTGGGCGGGGGCCCAAACGTAGTTTTTTCTTAAATGAGCTATATAAATCAGGCTCATCATTAAATCTCCTATTTCCTGTGTAGGTAGAAGCATGAAACTTTGTGAAGTTGTTATATACCCTCCCAAAATGGTAACTGGCGAAACATTAATAAAAATTATCACTCACTGGGTGGTCAGAGGCCTGAATGTAGTTTTTTTTCATATATCAAACTGACTCATCAATAATTCTCCAAATTACCATGTAAGTAGAAGAATGAAACTTTTGGAAGATTTTGAGTACCCTCGCGCGATGGTAACATGCGAAAAAAATATATAAAATTATTACTCACTAGGGGGCCTTGGGCCAAAATGTAGGTATTTTCCTAATATGAGCTATATAAAACAGACTAATCATTAAATATCCAACTTCCCGTGTAAATAGGAGCATGAAACTTTGGGAAGTTGTTGAGTACTCTCCCGCAATGATAACATACGAAAAAAAAATATATAAAATCCAGGCAGATCAGGTCCGCCACAGAGTTCCCAGAGCAGCTGAAACAGCTGAGCAAAGAAACTCCAGGCATGTGCTGTTCCAGTGGTAAAGTCAAACTGCCCCCAATTCTAAAGCCACCAGAACCATTGTGCATTCTGTTGAATGGTGAAACTGCACAATCAAAGGACTTTGTGAAACTTATTAGACTATTCAATAATATGTTTGCCGTGACTTCCTTCAAGTCTAATGTTGTCGTGAATAACGGGTGGACACCAACATTCAAGGTCCAAGGCCAAGTGTACCACCATGCTGGACCTCTTCATCCAGTCAATGCTGTAGACAGCAAATATCTCCAGATTTACTTCTTGGGAGAAGATGAGCAAGTGCAAAGACGACTGGATTTGCTTGACAGTCCTGTTGACAGAAACATTGTCCTCAAACTGCAAAGAATGCTGCATCAGCATAACAGCTATGTGAGGTCATTTAAAATGGCTGCTGAGATTATGGATAACACTCAAGTGGACTACAAAATCAAAATTTCCGGCAAAGCACCATTAAAGGAACACAAAGGCAGATTCAATGCACCATCTGTTAGTGAAGTGGCATCATGATTGCTGGAGAGCTAGGTGATCGTAGAGACATTGTGCTGCATTCAAGAAGTTGCTCACAAATGCCACTTCAAAGGATTCAAGACACTCACAGGTCATATGATCCACTTCAGTATCCTCTGCTATTTGTTAGAGGAGAAGATGGCTATGATTTGAACATAAAAGATGTAAACAAGGCCACAAGCAATGACTACTATGCATATCGCATGATGCAAAGAGTCAACGAATTTAATACACTCCTCAGATGCCCGCGCCTTTTCCAGCAATACATAGTGGATATGTATGCTAAGGTTGAGAATGAGAGATTGCGTTTCATCAGACTCAACCAAACAAAACTTAGAGCTGAGGACTATGGTGTACTATTAGAGGCAGTAAGGAATGACAACAATGTGACTTCTGAAAATCTTGGCAAATTAGTGGTGCTGCCTTCATCCTTCAGTGGAGGGCCCCGTTACATGCATGAATATGCACAGGATGGAATGACCTATGTACGTCATAGAAACACAAGCATCAAGTAGATTTGCAATTATGTTACCAAGGGAAGTGATGCAGCCATGTTTACTGTTGCAAATGAAATGCCGAACAGGCTTGATGGGGTTACCAATTAATTATCAACAAGGACGATACATTAGTAGCAGTGAGGCAGTGTGGCGCCTGCTTAACTTTCCCATCCATCAAAGGTATCCAACAGTTGTTCACTTGGCAGTACATCTTGAAGGAGGCCAAGGAGTATACTATAAACCAGGACAGCCAACAGCACATTTGACAGACACTCCAACAAAGACTACATTAACAGCGTTTTTTGATCTCTGCAAAACAGATCCTCTTGCAAAAACATTGCTGTATTCTGAAGTGCCTAGACATTTTCGCTGGGATGCCAGTCAAAAGGTCTGGCAAATCCGAAAAAAGGTATACCTCTTGCAGACTTCCCGGGATATGTGACAGACAATGCCTTGGGAAGAGTGTACACTGTGCATCCTCACAACAGAGAAGCATTTCACATGCGCCTCCTGCTGCACCATATTCGGGGACCTATTTCATTTGAAGATCTCAAAACTGTTATTGTGAAAGATGAGGATGGTGACATCCTTGAAATTAAGCCATGCAGCACATACACTGTTAAATGTACCATTTTATAGCATGCAAGTAAACAGTTGTGTACGCTTCTACAGAAAACCTTATTTTAAACCCGGGCGAAGCCGGGTACTTGCCCCTAGTATTATATATAAGACGCATTTGTTGTCTGTCTGTCTGTCTGTTCCCTAATAACTCAAGATCCAGACAACCAAATAACGTGAAATTTGGTACACGTACACAAAATTATACCGGAAAGGTTATTAAACAGGTTTCGTTCCATATATATAAGATACTGGGGGCCGGGGGCCCAAAATGTAGTTTTTCCTTATATGAGCTATATAAAATAAAAATTATTGTAAATTAAGACGTAAAATAATGACGCAAAATAATAAACATTTTGGTGTCGAGAATAACAAGAAGGCGACTATCGCCATAAAATAATTGTTTTGTTGTTGTTGCTTTGTTGTTGTTGCTTTTGTTGTTGTAGTTGTTGTTGCTGTTGTAGTTGTTGTTTTTTTTTGTTGTTATGTTTGTTGTTGTTTTGTTTTTATTGTTGCAGTTGTTGTTGTTTTTGTTGTTGTTGCAGTTTTTGTTGCTGTTGCTGTTGTTGTTTTTGTGTTGTTTTTGCTGTTATTGTTGTTGTTGTCCACATCCCTTGCCCTGCGACGACAATGTCCTTCATGTTGTTGTTGCTTTGTTGTTGTTGCTGTTGTTTTGTTGTTGTTTTTGTTGTTGATTTGTTTTTGTTGTTTTGTTGTTGATTTTGTTGTTTTTGTTGTTGTTTTGTTTTTGTTGTTTTGTTGTTGATTTTGTTGTTCTGTTTTTGTTGTTTTGTTGTTGTTTTTGTTGTTGTTTTTGTTTTGTTGCTGTTGTTGTTAAACCCTAGAAAAGCCGGGTACTTGCCCCTAGTATACATATAAGACGCATTTGTCATTTGTTGTCTGTCTGTCTGGATGTTCCCTTTTAACTCAAGATCCAGACAACCAAATAACGTGAAAATTTGGTAAACGTACACAAAATTATACCGGAAAGGTTATTACACAGGTTTAGTTCCATATATATAAGATACTGGGGGCCGGAGGCCCAAAATGTAGTTTTTCCTTATATGAGCTCTATAAAAAATAAAAAATAAAAATTATCATATTTCCCGTGTAGGTAGAAGCATAAAACTTTCGTTAGTTGTTAAGTATCATTTGGCGATGGTAACAGGTAAACAAATTACAATGTATATAAATTATCACTTACTGGGGGCCAAGGTTTTATTGTGGTTTTTTTTCTTATATTTAAAACTGACTCAACACTAATTCTTCAATTTCCCATGAAGGTAGAAGCATGAAACTGTGGAAACTTGCTGAATACACTCTTATGAAGATAATTGTCGAAAAATAATTTTAAAAATGTTCACTCATGGGTGACCGGGGGCCCAAACCGTTTTTCCCCCTAATATTGGCTATATAAAACTGAATCAACACTAATTCCTCATCTTTCTTTGTAGGTAGAAACATGAACTTTGGAAAGTTGTTGAGTACCCTCGCACGATGGTAGAAGTCGAAAAACAAATTATCACTAACTGGGGGGCCGGGGCCCAAATGTTATAAATATAAGACGCATTTGTTGTGTGTTAGTATGTTCTCTAATAACTCAAGATCCAGACAACCAAATAACGTGAAATTTGGTACACATACACACAATGACATGAGAAAGGTTGTTAAATAGGTTTCTTTCCATATATATAAGATGCTGGGGGCTAGGGTCCCAATATGTACTTTTTCCATTATATGAGCTCTATAAAAATTAAAAATATAAAAATTATCCTACTTCCCGTGTAGGTAGAAGCATGACACTTTCGGTGGTTGTTAAGTATCATTTTGCGATGGTAACAGGTAAAGAATTATATAAATTATCACTTACGGGGGGCCGGGGACCAGTGGCGTAGCTAGGGTCATCTGCGCCCGGGGACATGGCACAAAATCTGCGCCCCTTCTCGGGGCGACAAATTCTGGGGGCTCACTGAGCCCCCAAGAAAATTTTGAAATTTTACGGTTTATATAGTTCATTTTCGAAGCATCTGGTATTTTCATGAAATAGAAATACAGACTAATAATTCTATATACGAGTGTAAACTATTTATTTGAAAAACATATATATACTCTACTAATTATACATGACTGGAATAGACATAGTCTACAACAAATTGATCCTCCTTGATTTGGCTGTCGCAAACTCGTCAATCACGTTGTCAAAATTAATATTCTCAGTGTTTCTCTTTCGATGCTAAGGAGTACAGGATCACTCAGACGATCTTATCCAATTAAAGCACGTAAATAAGACCAAAGAAGCCTAATTTTATCCGAAGGACCGCTCACAGCTTGCAATTGAAACGGCAACTGTTAGAAGTATTTGCAGTGAAATGTGCAGATTCGGAAATACGTCATCTCCATATGAAACAATAAAACCAAGAAGATCCAAAGGAGTTTCCGATAGGACTTCAGTCCGGGTACTGAGCAGTATTTTGCAGTCTCCGATTTCTGTGCACAATTCGTGATTATTGACGTCAGTATCGTAAAAATTTCCAAAATCTAAGCACTTTTGACGAAGTGTATCGACCTTTGTCTACGCGAGAACAGTTATGACGTCTAGTAAAAATCCAAATTTGGTGTTTAGGTTTCTTAGACTTAAAAACCGTATTGATATCTCTCGTTGGAGTCTATCAATTACGCTGTTCATAACACGTGCAATTTCTTCTTCTGCAGAAGGTCCTGCACCCTTTGCTAATTTTCCAGGCATCCTCCGATGTCGTCTAATCCTTCCGTCAACCTCGATTTCCCAAGTTGTGCATATTGTTTTTCTATTATCTACCGCAACTTGGCTCAAATTATCGCGAATATTGACAAGATCTTGGTCCAGCGGTTCAAGATTATATGCTGCTTCCTTGAAATTCATCGTAAAATCCTGCAACCGTTTCTGGACACGATCAATTTCCCCAAGTATGATGTTCCAGAAATATAACAAAACTTGGAGGTTAAAGTTTAATATACCCGCCAGCAAAGTTTCTGCATCACTTCTGGTGTCCGGCGTCATAGTTGCATCTTCTGATAATTTTTCCATCAGCCCTACTAGTTTATCTAGTCTTTCATAAATGTTTTTAACAGCTTCTGATCGTGCACTCCAGCGTGTTTCAGATTCCCTCTTCATTGTGATTGGCACAAGTCTTTTTAATTCCTCCAACGAGTTGTTGAACGAGAGAAAAACAAATGTATACTTTCAACTGTTCCAAAAAACGTGATAACAACTAGATCCTGTTTAGCTGAGTGTACTGTACTCCTGGTAAGTTTAAGCTGTGGTTGATTCAGTTGACGAACAATGCTCTGTGATTTCTGGCACATGTTCGCTGTTGAATGCCGGATATATGCCCAGTCATTACATCATCATTGTCTGATTTTTCATACCATTGTGACCGACAGTCGGCTAGCGGTTTGTTAGCAGATTCCAGTTTCTCTACGACTATTCTTTCAAGGCTTGCTGTGTCTTTGGAATGTATCTGAACAAAACCTAAAAATGATCTTTTGATGGTTACATTTTTAGTTTGAAAATCCACATCAACAAATCTGATGACTTGAGAAAACTATTCCCAGTGTTCTATATCGGGTGTTGAGTCAATTAAGATACCGTAGTACTTGTTTTTTTTCCCTGATTTTACTCAACAGCTTATTCCTTACAGGTAAGTTCATTTGGACTTCCGATGATAAATAAGATACCGAGCCTTGATTTTCTCGGGAATTTTGTAGGTGTTTTTCTATCAGTTCATCATACTGAGCAACGAGTTTGATCAAAAAGAGAAATTTTCCAACATTTTTATCCTCGTCCTTATGCAGATGTTCCTCCTGGCCACGCTGTGCCGAATTTTGTGAAACTAGAAACTTAATACAGGTAATTATTATTTTCAAAATATCGCGCCAACGTTGTTTTTTCATTTGAATTTGAGCTTGGATCTGTTGAAGTATCATTTATTTACTAGTAGAATGGCACCCCTTAATTCTCAATGGGGGCGCCAAAATCGTGCTTACCAACTGTTTTATAACGAAGTTATTTGTTGAGCTCCAAAATTCAATCTTGCAAACGTATTTAGGATACATTAGTTTACATCAAAATAAAATTAAATAATTCGTTTTAATACTCATTTTGGCGCCCCCTAACGTGGCGCCCGGGGACATATGTCCCCCCCTGACCCCCCTCGCTACACCACTGCCGGGGACCTTATCCTACTTCCCGTTTGTTGTCTGTCGTCCGTCTGGAGGTTCCCTATTAACTCAAGATCCAGACAACCAAATAACGTGAAATTTGGTACACATACACACAATGACATGAGAAAGGTTGTTAAATAGGTTTCGTTCCATATATATATAAGATGCTGGGGGCCAGGGGCCCAATATGTACTTTTTTCCATATATGAGCTCTATAAAAAATAAAAATATAAAAATTATCCTACTTCCCGTGTAGGTAGAAGCATGACACTTTCGGTGGTTGTTAAGTATCGTTTGGCGATGGTAACAGGTATAAAATTATATAAATTATCACTTACGGGGGGCCGGGGGCCCAAATGTAGTTTTTTTTATATATTTAAAACTGATTCAACACTAATTTCTTCAACTTCCCGTGAAGACTTAGATGAATTGATAAAATGGGAAACTAACTGGAGTATGTCTTTCCATCCAGAAAAGTGTCAACTGTTAAGAGTAACAAAGAAAAAGAAACAAATAAATTCAAAATATTACATTCATCGAAAAGAACTGACCCAAACTAAAGATGCAAAATACTTAGGAGTCTTAATAAATGAGAAACTATCATGGAATCCCCATGTCAATGAAGTTATTAAAAAATCAAACAAAACCTTAGGCTTTATAAAAAGGAACTTTAACAAATGTAATAGAGATATAAAACTAAAATGCTACCTCACTTTGGTGAGACCTGCACTAGAATATGCATCTTCTGTATGGGACCCATCCACCAAAGAAAACATTGATAAACTAGAACAAATTCAAAAAAGAGCTGCCAGATTCATTACTGGAGAATATTCGAAACTGACAAGAATAACACCATTAGTTAAATCATTAAACCTTGAAACACTAGAGGATAGAAGAACCAAGAGCAAAGTAGTAATCATACATAAAGCAATTAATTCTAATTTAGAAATACAACACAAAGATAACTTAATACAACCCTCAGATAGACATAAGGATAAAAACACCTTTCTTATTCCGTATGCAAGAACAAACACATACAAGTTTTCCTTCTTCCCATCCGGAATTCGGGCGTGGAATGGGTTGCCTGAAGAATCCAGGAAAACCAACACTTTATCAACATTTAAATCTCTAATAAAAATGCAGGACTAAACACAAACCATAGATAAGCGTAGGATGCAATAATCTTCTGTATAGAAGGAGCGTCTGTAAACAGATAAGACAGATAAGATAAGATAGAAGCATGAAATTTTGGGAACTTGCTGAATACACTCTTATGATGATAATTGGCGAAAAATAATTAAAAATGTTTCAATCATGGGTGGCCGGGGGCCCAAACCGTTTTTTTCTTATATGGGCTATATAAAACTGAATCAACACTAATTCCTCATCTTTCTTTGTAGGTAGAAACATGAAATTTGGAAATTTGTTGAGTACCCTCGCACGATGGTAGCAGTCGAAAAAAAAATCACTAACTGGGGGGCCTGGGCCCAAATGTTATACATATAAGACGCATTTGCTGTGTGTTTGTCTGCTCCCTAATAACTCAAGATCCAGACAACCAAATAACGTGAAATTTGGTACACATACACAAAATACATGGGAAAAGTTCTTAAACAGGTTTCGTTCCTTATATATAAGATACCGGGGGCCGTGTAGGTAGAAGCATGAAACTTTCGGTGGTTGTTAAGTATCATTTGGCGATGGTTACAGGTAAAAAAATTATATAAATTATCGCCCAGTCTCTTGGGATTGCTGGTATAGACTTGCAGACACCATGCTTTTCTCATGGACAGTTGTATGTGGCCTGCTCCAGAGTTGGCAAAGAAGAAAATCTTTTGGGGCCGTCCATAAAGTACGTCACGCTATTTTTGACCATTTACCCCCCCCCTGTCACAAACTGTCACAAATCTAAAGTACGTCACACTTTCGAAAAAAATTGTTTTTTTATTAACAAAATAATTAAAATTTAATATAAAACAGCGTGACGTCACACATGGCCGGACTTTCCCTCCCCCTGTCACTATCTGTCACACTTTCTTACACCCCCTCCCCCCTCTGGAGCGTGACGTACTTTATGGACGGCCCCTTTTGTACACACTCCAAATGGAACTGCCAAATTTTTTTTCGATCACATTGCTTTAAGTAAGATGTACCCTTTATTACATGCAAATAAACAGTACTGTACGCTTCTACAGAAAACCTTATTTTAAACCCTGGAAAGCCGGGTCCTTGCCCCTAGTATATATATATATATATATATATATATATATATATATATATTATATATATATATATATATATATATATATATATATATATATATATAAATTGAATTATTAAAACTTAAAATGAAAACGTTATTGAATCAACAAATCAACAAATTCAGTAGGGGAGATACATAAATGCAGAACATATGTTTAGTTTACATAAATGGCACTATATGTTTACATAAATGGCACAGTCGTATTTGATTAAATATATGTTATATTTCTTAAGTGATAAGCAATTTAAGTTTGAGTTTGGAAAAAAAAAGTGGAGGGGTAACTGGGAAGAAAAAAAAGGGAGGGGGGGGGGATTGGAGATCAACAAAAGAAAAGTAAAAGTCAAACCGGAAAATGTAGACTGTCATGGCGGAGCAGAATATATTTTGGTATTTGCTCATAATTTTAACTTTAGATTCCGTCCATGGCGCCCCAAATAAAGGTAAGAAGCTAATATATTTTTTATAACTTAAAATTATTAAATATTTCAAAATCTTGTTATAGTTGGAACACTAAAAAAGTATTTTGATACCACTAAACTTAAGACTGCCTGTCTCACGCTCACACTCACTGACACTGACTGACAACAACTGAGACCGAGTTACTGATACTGATCATACTGATACTCACTGATAGTGATAGTCACTGACACTGATCTGATACTGATACTGACAGTGCTGACACTGACAGTAGTCTTCAGTAGTACACTCTACAGACACTGACTGACAGTACTGTCATAGTCACAGTGACTGTACTGTCTGAAGTCTTCAGTTTGAATTTGAACTGTAATTATTACTGTAAACTGTAAATTAAACTTAATTGTTATTAGTATTAGTGTTATTCACAGCCAGCACGTAACTAATTTATATAACTGTAGTGTAGACACTGTAGTAATAGTAATAGTATTAGTATTATTAATAGTAATAGTAACTATACATGTACTACTAACTACTACTATTTATACTTATTACTATTACTATGTGACTATGTCTTACTCTTAACTTACTCAACATGAGGCCGAGGACTCACCAGGCTTAAATTTAAAACGTGAGGCTGAGTTCGAGGGGATTGAGATTGAAATTTGAATTTATGGCATTGAATCAATAAATTGATTGAATAGGCCAATAGGCTATTGACTATTGAATGAACTTCACTATCACTGAATTCACTGGATCGGGTTATAAAAATGTGAGGAGAGACTGTTCACTGTATTCACTTAGTCACTTTGTCTTAGTAGTAGTAGTAGTAGAGTAGTAGCCTAGTCTCCAAAGTGAGTGTGTGTACTGAGAGACAAGGCAAAAATAGTAAATCATTCTCAATCAACCTTCGTGGCATTATTAATTTGAAATTATTTGTATGTCATGAATCATGTCATGGAATAATATTATTTAAAACTATAAATAAAAATTATAAAAAATACTCTACTATATAAATACTCTACTCCAAGGTCTTAGCTATAAGTATAATAGTTACTATAACAACTTAGTAACTTAATTCAATAATTACTTAGAGTTATGGCAAATTATTATTAAAATTAAATAATATAGCTATTTTGTTGATGCTATTTACTATTTTGATTATTAAGCAATACTATACTTTATTTTTTGTTGACTGGATTTTACTTACTTACTTAATCTTAACTTCAGTGGTCGTAACTTTCAATGTAAATGAAAATGGCATGAAGAACTACCATATATGATCATGGATAAGACGAGAAATTTTAGTTGTAAAATTCATTTTAAATGGAGTCAGGTTATACGTGGGTCAGAGCAAGTTTTGATAGAATTTCATGTCCTGAATGTGGGAAAATGTCGAGTTACTGGTAGTGCTAGTGTACTTAACTGTATGTTGATCCAGATAACAGGTACATGAACGCCCACAGACAACACCAGTCTATTGATGCTTGACTGAAATTTGATACCAAGCCACGTACAAGGGCCATCGTCATCGCTGAGTGCTATTTGGGGCGACGAAACTAATTTGCTTGTACCTGCCACGTTCAGTGCACAGTCAACTAATAGCTTTGAGGCTTAGCAAAATTCATAATTGTTGCTCAAAAAGCTACCCTTGACTTATAGATGAAATAGTAATATAGACGAGTTTATATGGTACTGTAAATTTCAGAATAAATTATAAAAGGTAATCTATCAATAGAGCATTGACCATTTTTTAAATTCATTGTATATAATCATTTCAGAACATATGAAAAGAGCCCCAGACATACTTTAAAAACAGGATAATTAAAATTATGTAATTATGCAGACCTTTGACAGCACCCCCTCCCCAATGTCACAGCTCAAGAAATAGGGCAAGAAACAGAACAACATAACGCTACAAATTTGTATTGATTGACAATGTCATTTTCTGTCAAAAGGAACAAAAGTACATGTTTGATGCATTTCTTAAACAACCATGAGTTCCATTCTATGGTTCATTTAAAGTCTGTGTTAGTACCTGGACTCAAGTTACCTGCATGCAAGTTAATGCAAATGAAATGACAAATATTTGAGATGTGAGCATTAGTCAACAAGTCATAATTTAATTTAAGCAAAGAAGAAAAGGCAGCAATAGTTTCCAAACCAATAGCATTCTTTGAACTTTTCAAGATCTCATAACATTCTGTTGAAACTTATTGATCAGTATTGTAACGTAAGGCCTGAATAATCAGTTAATTAACTTGAGGTTTGAAAGATCATTATTGTAAGTGGAGGTTTTTACTTGCAGAATAAATGAAACAGAGATGCAGATTTTCAACAAGATGATTTTATTTTCATTGAATGAAGTACAGTTTGCAAACATAGCCATTCTGTTGAATATTTGAGTTACATTTCTTGCAACTAGTGCTGATTAAACAACATGAAAATAAAATTTAAGAAATAGTTTGGAAGAGTTACATGTAGACATGCTGATGAATATCAGGTCAACCTTGACAATTTTCACGAAAGATGAATCTCTTAGGCAGATGGCAGAGTACCTCCAGAGATGAATAGCGTCAGTTGGTAGTGGATGTGTTGAGATTTATTAGCTTGTTTGGTGACATAATAAAAATAAACATCACTTTGACTGAAATATTGTAACATTTTTTTTACAACTGTTTAATTATATTTTTTAAAATTTGATTTCATACCAGTTTTTCACCTAAATTATATAGGTGAAATTGCTTTGTGTTTGTGGGGATGTAACATTTTGAACACAAAAATTGGCTGCTGTACAATTTTCCAAATTTGAGAGGGAACATTGCTGATGGGTTGTAAAGAAATAGAATGGGACTAAAGGGGAAAAGATTTAAAGATATGGACTAATAGAGTTATATAGACAGCAAAAAGAGTACAAATAAAATCCTCCTTTTTTTGTATAACTCATAGCAATGTAACTTTTGGTGGATAAATGAGAAAAAATTCAAGTAGCTCAGCTACATAGTGGAGGTTGTAACTAAATAAAATAGACACAACATGATCATTGATAGGCAAGGTTCTGTATGCTTTTCATTTTGAACTACACATGCATGTATAGCACTTATCCCTTCATTAAACACTGCACTTGTGTATGTTGCACTACATACACAGTTTTTAAAAATCTATTTTTACTGATTAGTGTGAAAGTGTTAAAAAAGACTTTAAAATATTTTGAAAAAAAAACAGAGTGTGAATGAGGGATGGCCAAACAATTGTTTACAGTGTTCTAGTTGTCAGCTGTCTAGAATATTTTGAGATAAAGTTCCTGGGCAAAGGTCATCAGTGCCCATCCTATATTAGGACTATTAGGAATAATTATAGCTATTCAGTGACAAGTGGAGGCTGAATAGAAAGAGGAGTGTTCCCATTCTGATTCAGCACATTAGCACATACTCATATGTATTAATGCAATTTTCTATGTCTTTTTTTATTAAAAATATATTAATGTTTATAAAAATATATAACAAAATGTAGCTATTGTACTTGTATAAATTTTAAACATGTAGCTTTTAAAAATATTTTTATTTGATTGTTAAAAAGAATATGAAATAAAACATTGTTAATATAATTTCAATTAATTTTTTAAAATGTTACGTACTGATTTATATTTAATTGAAATACTATTTAAGTACTTAAAAACAACTTTAAAAAAAAATCAAAATGAAAGGATTTTTACTCAGTTTCACTGTTAAAATTATCAGTGTTATTATTTGTCAATGTCACTTTATATTATTCTGTCATGCATGCTAATTAAATAATAGGAAAATAAAACTCAACAGCTTATTTTTAATTTTCTCAATCCCATTTTCAAACAAATTTCTAAATACTGAAACCTTTAATTGAATAAATTAGTCTGTCTCAATCAGCAAACATTTATTTCGTTAAAAAATACAGATATACTTTTGTAAAATATGAGTGAATCTTTTATCTCGAGTTTTAAAATGTTACATCGAAAGCATGAATTTGGCTATTTTAAAAAAAATAGTTGACATCGTCCAAGTTCAACTACAAAAGAGGCCTCACCGAGCTTATGGTGTTGTACATGTGTTTAATATAAGTAAAAGTCTTTGACATAATGAGTAATCATGGGAAAGAAGAAAAAATGCTGTCTGCTCTTCTACTGACAAATCGTTACAAGTTTTACATTTTTATTGTTAGAACAAAGACCATTTGTATGATAGACACACTTCATCTCAGTATATTTCCTCCTCTCTGTCTAAATAGTTTGTACGCATAGCATTGTTCTAGAAGTCATCCGAAGGTGAGTCGTAAGTGGCAAACAGAAGAATCAGTTTGATGAATCACTTTCATGGGCTTTGACACTACCATTAAAAAAAACACCATGCGATTTGCAGTGTTGTGGCATTTCTTTGACAAGTTACATTGAAAAAGTAAGCTGTCAGGTGGTGGGGGAAAAAAAGAGACACCCATAGCTTGCCAAGTTGAGATATGTAGAGATATGTAGCTATTTACCTACTATCTTTTTGATTACTCTGCAACATAACCCTTTTTTTAAAAGTACAGTAACACATTTGTAAGAATGTATAATCACATTGATTAGTGCTTTGGATATCTCACCAAAACTAACATCTGTAAGAAAACGAATCCAGGAAATTTAATGCCCCCCCCCCACTCCAATACAACCACCTTGCCCTTTCATTTTATACTTTGTATATACATTTATTTAATGTATGTAGAAGTGTATGAACATAATTTAGAAACCATGTTCTTTCCATGTTTCAGACTGTCCAAGTGGTAAGGCTGGTTGGAGGTGTAGACTTAGCTGTGCCAACTGTTTAGAAGAGAAATGTGATTCCGTAAACACAAAATGTCTGCTGGGCTGTAAGCCTGGATTCTATGGCGCACTTTGTCTTTTTGGTAAGATAAATATTTTTTAATCTGTCACCTTGTTATTCTTTATTTAAAATAAAACAAAATGTCCCATAATGTTACATGTTACTCACATACTGTCACTTTCTCAAAGACATTAGAAAGCTCACAATATTGAACTAATATGGATATAAATTGTGATCAATTATTTGTTGCTTAGCAATGTCGCTTAGACCAGTGCTTCTCAAAGTGGTGGTCCGCGGACCGCTGCCGGTCCGCAGAAGTTACCAAGAAAGGACAGAAAATTATAATCACTTATTTTCAATCATTAAAAATAACCGTATTGAGTAGAGAATATGTCAATTTTTCAAAATAGTTCACCGGTCCCTGGTGCAAAGGAGAAGTTCCTGCTGGTCCGCCAAACTAAAAAGTTTGAGAAGCACTGACTTAGACTACCTACAGTTTACAGCTAGTTCTCTTCAATCATGAACAATACATATAAAAGATATAAAAAAATACTTATTTTAATTTAAAAATTTTAACAAATTGATAAATTAACCTTAAAAATACTTGTTAAAAATGAACATAAAAAATGATAAATATAATCTTTTTTGTATATTGATTATTGATGCAATTTTTAAAAGAGTGATCATTGAAGCCATAACTTGGCCTATGCCATTATCCATTATCGGTGACATACAGATCATTGTTTTATCATTGTATAATTAATGATAAATAGAATAACAAATTTTAAATAAAATGGTTGCAGTTAGTTATTATTCTTTAAAAAATAAAGAACTATATATTCTGCCTTAAATTGGATATAAAGCGGGGATCAGGGATAAATGGTAGGCAAACTTTGTGGCCCAAGGGCAGAATAGATTTATCAATTTAAAAAAAATTATTATAAATGTAAAATCTCACTGGGTACCAGGCATTACAATCAAATTAAGAATGACAATTGTGTTTATGTAACTAGAGTTATGTTAACGTTTCTATTTAATTACAGTGTTTTAAATATTCATGTCAGTAAATTTTCTTTGCCCTTTAAACATCATTACACCTATTATCTATATTTAGATTTATTTATTTTTAAGAGTAAAAATGTTCACCACATATGTGTTGATAAAAAAACATTTTTTTCTTATGTAAATAAAAAAAGTTATGATTTAGGAGTGAAGTCAGGAAAAATTTAATTTTCTGACCAAACTGTAAAACATTTTTGTTCCAAGATTACTCTTCCATGAATTAACCTGTTAGCCTCACATTTTCGTATTGTCCACATTATGAAGGTCAAGGGTTACTTATAAAAAATATACATAAAATATTTTCAAGACTTTTATAATTGTAAAAATCTACCAAAAATCATAATGTTAATGAAACAAAACAAAACATATTGCTCAAAAGTGTTCTTAAAGGGTGCAAGCAGCGTGCTGGCCTTGGTTCGTTCATCACTGTTGTAAAGTATAAAACGTGGGGCGGGCGCTTATGAGGTTTAACATATGCGGTTCACTCATTCTCTCACTTATAGATCTCTCTTTTGCCTTCTAAATTATAAATCTTTAATTTTTATACCAAACACCCACCCCACGTTTTTAGTCATATTAAATCGAAGTACTTGAACTTATAAGTTTTAAATTATTTTCTTCTTTTTAGTCCACTTATAAAAACATGGTTTTGAAAAATCATTTTCTTACCTTTATTTATTTTCTTCTTTTTAGTCCACTAATAAAAACGTGGTTTTTAAAAATATTTTTTTTACCTCTATTTATTTTACCAAACACCTCATCAGCGCCCGCCCAACGTTTAATAACAAAGCGATGAGGTCACGTAGTGAACTCGCCACGTGCAATTAAACTACGGCAGGCGGGTACAGAGGCTTATATAAAGATAAACTAAGAAATGCATTATGGTACATTTGATCGATCTGAAATTTTGATACAATGTATTGTCATCCAAGATCTATATGTGGTAAAATTTTGAGCTCTCTAGGACCATCAGAAGTGGTTTAATTTTACGTTGGCAAATTTGAAAAATTGCGGACAGACAGACACGAAAGCAAGTATATAATAAAATATGGATAAACTAAAAAGTTCAATAATTTAATAACGGTACATTCGATCGATCTGAAATTTTGATACAATGCATTGTCATCCAAGATCTATCTGTGGTAAAATTTTGAGCTCTCTAGGACCATCAGAAGTGGTTTAATTCTATGTTGGCAGATTTGAAAAATTGTGGACAGACAAACCACCAACAAACAATGCCACAGAATCCAAACCAAGTTAATAAAAACGTGGTAAAAATACACTGACTTGTTTTGATGTCCCATGCCAAAATCTGAAGACCAGCCTATCTCTCTGGTCCAATGATGGAATGTTATTTAAAGTTCTAAGATGTTTCTTATGAGAATACTATTTCAAAAAATAAACTCTGTTGTCTTGTAATGATTAAAAAAGGATTTTTAAAAATGTCCCCTTTTTCTACCAAATTTACAGAAAACAGTTGCAAGTATGATTATAATGGGATCTATTATATGGGGCAATCGAATAAGACAGATAAACAGAAGGATTGCATTCCTTGGAATCAAGTCAAATCTAAGACTACAGCAGTTTCTTTTGAGAAAGGAGATGACCCCCAGAATTTTTGCAGGAACCCAGTTGTTTCCTCTTCTGGTGGGCGGCTCAATATGATGTGGTGCTATACATCAGAAACAGGAGACTTTGGAACCTGCAATATTGCCCTCTGCGGTAAGTATAACTTAACATTCTTTCTCATTTGTGATACCAATCCCATGATTATGGATTAATAGTAGTTTCTAGTAAGGTTGTTAAGACCGCCCGTTTTTGAGGACCGGATAACTGTCTAAAAAGACTGGTTAACTGTTTGTTTATTCCCTTAAGTTTTGAGAACCAATAAGAGAATAAAATTTTCACCACTCGTCATCCGATGGTGACATTAAAACTGCTCGTGTTCGGCTCTCTTGCGCAATGCCTGTCAACTCAGCAAATTTAAAAAAAAACAATATTGTCCAAACAAAGGAGTAAACAGTGATGATTAATAGTTAATTTTGAATATTAAAATGGCATTTTATTGAAGGTTGTTAAGACAATTTTTTGGGGGCCGGTCAACCAACAGTTAGCGAGGTAAAAATATCACTATTAGTTTAGTTCGCCTACTGCTAAGAAATGATTTTTTAAAAATTTGCTTAGTTGTCGAGGCACTGTACGAGAGCTAACACACAGTGCACGTTTGATGTGAACAACGGTCGAAGCGTGACTGTTTCTATTTATATTAATTATAGTCTGTTTCTTATAAAGACAAAGAAAGCTATAAAAGCATATGACCCTGTGACCTATCAGCATTCTCTGGTCACCGGTTTATAGTCTGTTTTCAGCCTCCAAAAAAATTGATCGGTGCGAGCCGCTTAGTGAAGTACCTACGAGAGTCATTTGATAGACGTAGCAAAGATACCAGGCGATTAATCGGTCCTCATATTCGAGTTCGGCCTTTTAGTGACAAATTTCCTGCAAGTCAAAGGCATTTGATGTAAGCTTACCACATTAATATCAAACTGGTATTTTCTTTTAAAAATGTAGGCTAGTTGTTATGCGTTGGAAGGGGAGTACGGTGAGTGTAGCTCGAACCTTATTGGAACAGGAAAAATGGGGGGGAGGGGACGTTTTGTGCGCCGCAAAATTCAATAATTCTGACGAGTTGACGATTGAAAAATAATATGGTATTTAAATAAATTCAATTTTATCATCACTGTTTACTCCGTAGGCTTTATAATTTTATTATTATTTTTTAATTCGCGAGTTGACCGGCATCACACACAAGACACAAGAGAGGTAAACATGGCGTCCCAACGGACGAGGCGAGGGGTGGGTTTTTTTAAACTAAGGAAAAATACCTCGCTAACTTTAAAGAACGGTTTAGCCGGTCCTCTTATTTAGAACGGTTAATCATGAGTCCAAAAAAAATAATTAAAAAATTGATTATAAACCATCACTGTTTACTTAAACTTAATTCTTTTGATTTATTTATATTTTAAATTCGCTGAATTGAGGGCATCGCGAAAAAAGAGCTGAACGCAAGCAGGGGAAGCGGGCTTTGATGTCAGCATCAGGCATATAGGGACTTGCGGTTAACCGGTCTTTTTTTTAACGGTTAAACGGTCCTCAAAAATGAGCGGCCTGAACATCTTCAGAATTGATATCAATATGGTAATTTTAAATAAAATGCTTTTAATGCAGGAAAACTGTCACTTATAATATTATAAGACCACTCAAATTTGAGGACCCGTTAACAGTCTGTTAGCGGTAGCAAGGTATCTTTTTCTACGTCTAAAAACTGTTGTAATAGTAACACTCGCAGCATTGTCCGTTGTCTACATCAAAGATGTTTTGACATCACCGCCACTCTAGATCTCGTGCTATGCCTCAGCAATTAAACAAACAGTGATGACATGTGATTTTTAAAAAAAATATATAGACATAAATGTATAGTTTATATACAGGAATATTGAGAAGGCGATTTGATGTCGCTCGAGCGTTAGCTCTCGTATAATCTGCTCTGCATCTTAAACTATAAACAGCCTTACCTTATACCATCACATGACTAGGCCTGTCAACGGGTACCCAGAAACCCGGGTACCTGTTGCAGTGCGATTACCCGGGTAGGGAAATTTCGCCCGGGTATCCATGAAAATGTGGCTTCAATGTCTATATTAACGGAGGCCTGCAGCTTTTTTGTGTTTACTTTGCAGCTAACGAAACAATTTATCAAATGGAATTTTTTTTGTGATATATATGGTGTGAACTGTCAATGGGAAATATCTGTCAACGGGAAATAAAATACGGTCCCGACAAACTACAATTTATTTTGATACATCTTTTTTCTCTGAACATGAAACAGAAATCGCAAACACAAAAAAGGTTTTGGTTCTTTGAATGAATCATATGGAAAACAAAACTCCCTGCTAAAAATAAGGATGGACTGCATAGAAATGGCAAACGCTGTGTTTTTTGTTGTTAATAAAAACACCCCTGCTTTGACGCTAACTTTGCTTTGAAATACGCGGGGTTGCTAATAAGGAACCGCAAATAGGTGAGGGTATACTGTAGTATGTCACTGGAAGCATCCCGTTGGCTACTATGTGAAATGAGGTGGAAGGATGGTGGCTAGGTTGCATTGTATAGCGGTCATGATGGGGGAAATTATGGGACGTTTCGAACGGGTAACCCGGGCATATTTTTTCAAAAATATTGACGGCCCTACTTATGACACACAAAAAAATGAACTGCGGGATAAAAAGCTAATCAGGACAAATTGAAGTTATTTAACTGGTCAAGATCTTAACCAATCTTAACTTAATTTTAGTTAAAGGGTAAATTAGTATAAGTTTTTATTAATCCTTGTAAGTGTTAAGAAGTTTCAGTTGTTAAAGTAAAAAAATTTTTTTATTGGGAGATCATCTAAAAATTTTGCTTTTCTTTTTCAGAATGTCCTAAAAATCTTTTCGGAGCTGGTTGCAAATCTCAGTGTCATTGCAAAAATGAAGATGATATTTGCGATCCAAATGGTGTTTGCTCTAGCGGTTGTGCTGATGGGTGGATTGGAACCAGATGCTCTACCAGTAAGTCAAACTCTCATATTTAGTAATGAATACAATTATAGCCTCTAAGATCTTATAAATTGATAGCATACAATTTAAAAAAAAATTATTTAGGAAAGCACAGATTGTTATATATGTTTAAAAGAAAATATCTTTTAACACATTATCTGTTAACTAGAGCTGCGAAAATTAATGATTAATTAATCGATTAATCATTACAAATTTTAATCGATTAAAATTAATTTGATCAATTAAAATTCAAGAAAATATTCCTATAATTTTTTTTCCAAATTTATTAATAATTTATATTTTTTCTTACATACTTTTCCCTCGTATTATTATTATTTATTTAGACGTGCATATGTAAATAAAAAGGTTTTTCTTCCTTATTTCTTGCATAGCAGAACGAATTAGCTGTATTACGTCACAAAATTTGGGAGCCATCGAATTACGGCCACTTAACCGATTTCACGAAATAATGAATCTCAACTTAACGGGATCTATATATGCGTTAAAAAATATAATTAACCGAGATTAAGCGATTAAATTTTTCCCGATTAATAGAACAAATTTTTTTTTAACACTTTACTGGGCACAGCGGCCAAAAGCGTCTTATCCCCCAAACGGGCAAAACGGCCAAAAAGGGCGAGACTTCCGGCACATGATTTCCTGTTTATTCTGTTGTGGATAGATTTGACTACATTTCCACACGTGTTCTCTTTGATGTGTTCGTTTTTTGTTTTTGTTTTCAATTTTTTTGTGTGAGTGTTCAAAATGGATAGTTAGGATTCTTGAAGCGATAAAGTGGTGTTTATAGGCTTAAATTTAACAGAAATTGAGTTGAGAAAAATGTACTTTAAATTGGATGAAAAGATTGATAGTGACATTAGTGTTAATATTGTGCAAACATCCGATCTTTCAGTCAGCCTAGAAATTTGTGCTTGTAAATAGTGTCAGTAGTGCTTGTTTGGACTTCTTAAAAACGTTATTGGAATATTTTTTGGGGGGAAGACATGGATTAATAAAAAACAAGACTTGACAAGAATAAAAAGGTAAACAATCAAAACAAAATTCACTTTTGTTTATTTTGCTTTTTATTTTATTAAAATATTTGCACTAATACCTAAGATATGGTGTTTTTACTGACGTACCCCTAAATATCTCTAAGATTGTAAAAAAAAATCTTGCCCGTTTTAAAGGATGAAAATCCGTAAAGCTCTGCCCAGTAAAGGGTTTCAGTACCAGCCCTACTGTTAAAAAATCTTTTACACGAGAGTTAATTTTCTTGTTTTCGAATGGGGAGGTTGAGCAACAAGGATGCTGAAAATAGAGCCTTGCCTGCTTAGGAATTGTTAATGCACTGACATATCAGATGCTTCCTCATCTGAAACAGAGGTCCCTAAACTGACGGAGGGCTATCAATTATAAATGAGAAATAGACTTGTGACACATGTTCAAATAAAACTGAAAGATTGGGTGTGGGATGGGATATTGCACTGCACTGAATTACCCAACAGCAGGCCTTTTGCATTTAAGTCCTGTAGTTTTACTGTGTATTGTCCAATGGGAAATGCTTCAACCTTATTAGATTCAGGGACTTGAATTACTGTGCCTTCTGAGAGGAAATGTGTGAGCATATGAGCCTGTTATCTACATCATTGATGTAAAATTGGCTTAGCATGTGGAACATCTTGAAGAGATTTTATTTTTAAAATTAGTTATAAAAACACATTATTTCTTTCAGTTTAAATTTTTTTCTAAAATCCCTATTTTAGTTTTGTGTGAAATTGAGACCACTGATTAAAACCTTTCTTGAGTACTTCTGAAATATAACTCACCTACATGACGTGTGCGTAACCTGCTTTAAATTTTTCAGTCATTTTATGGGCATTGCTTGTGACAGGGATCAATCAAGTATTTACCAGTCCAAAGCTAGAGACCTGTTTGTATTAAACTTTAAAACATCACATTATTTCAATCCAGTTCCTATACCATTTCTTTAAAATGTTTAGGTTCTTTCTAACTCCAAAGTTTCCTATATATTGCCCATTGATCTGTTGTAAAACCATAATAATTTTTTAAAGCGCAGAATTGGTGTGACTTGTATTTTTTCAATTCTAAACATTAAATCAAGGAAAGAAACATTTAAAGTTAGGTAATTTAATAATTATAACATTATGTACATATAAAATATGTTTCTTCCATGCTGTACATTTCTCTGTTATTAAAGTCTGAGGTTGGAAAACTTGAAAAGTAAATTAGTAAACAGTAATTTTGAAAACTCCATAAATCCATGTTAATTAGTCATTTGTTAAGAAATTTTACCAAGTTGATGTAAATATACAATGTATATACATGATCGATCAATAAAGTGAGGTTTTTTTACACTCTCGTTTTCAGAATGTATACCAGGCAAGTTCGGACCTAGTTGCAGTAAGTTTTGTGATCAGTGCCACAGTCAGGTTTGTGATCCAGAGACAGGCCAGTGTTTAGATGGTTGTGTGGCAGGCTACACGGGAGAATCATGTCAGATAGGTATGTCAAAACTGATTACTGATTAATATGCATGAATGCTGTTTAATGAGAACTTTAAAAAAGAGTTAAAGACATAGGGATAAACTAAGTGTGTAATCTTTAGACAAAACTTGTGATTAAGGGAATGATTAAAAAAATCATTTTGCTTTATCATTCGCTATATTCGATCAATATTATATAAGCTTTTCTGGCATAGTTAATCTTGCTAAATGAGCTTTGGTTTATCTCAATCTTTAGCAGGGTTTGGGATCAGGGTGTTCAATTCCAATTTTTAATCCCTGCAGCTGAATTTTTTATATTGTTTATTACATTTAAATAAAAAAAAACAATGCAGGGGAGATAATGAGTTGATCATTTTTTAAAAATTGTTAAGTTTGTTGAAATATCTCTGAGGGTTGGTTAGACAGGTAGTCATGTATCATTATTTATTTTTATTATCAAAAACTTTTATATTATTTTTCTTATTTTATTTTGTTCCTGCAACTCTAAGTGATTGGGCATAAATGTTACTGTTTCTGGGTGCTTCGTTACCACCGCACCCAGGTCACAATAATCCTGAGGGTCTGAAATTCACCTGAAAGCAAAATACCACTTTCTCTTCCTTAATTACCATTTTATGAAAGATACAAGTTTAGTATTGTATGATAACAAAACAAAAACAATACAATATAGAGGCCAAGATTATGTGGGTTTTTTTATGGAATAGTGTAGGGCCATGTACGTAAAACCTAATCTATACCACGCTCAGGCCCAAAAATATCTATACATTTGATATATTAAATAGCAGGGCTGATTAATCAGCAGTTTATTAAAGCAGTTTTAAGAATGCAGATTGGTGTCAACTACTACTCCCCTATTGTCCATGAACTATACAAATATTGTAATATCCCACCCCTGTAACTTTACAGGTTTGTTACATGAACAATATTTAAATTCCCACAAAACAAAAGAAGATATTATGCATCAAATTTTCATGTTATTTATTATATTGCACACCATAGAGGCTTGAGTTATTTACAGACGTTTCCAGAATTAGTCAGTCAGTTAAACATATTTTTTCATAATAAAGTTAGTATGACATTTAGAAGCTGAAAGTAATGATTACTTCCTCCAGGCTGCAATAAGACATATGGAAGGAACTGCTCGATGCCATGTGGCCGATGTAAAAATCAGGACATTTGTAACCCAGTAACTGGCAACTGTCTGGATGGGTGTGAACCAGGATATACTTCTTACAACAGCTCTCTTCGGCTATGTGACACTGGTAAGTGGATTCATCACTTTAGTCAGCTAAGAAAGACTTTAATGTTAACTTGGGGAAGACTTGCTCAAGGAATGTATAACAGTTTAACTTCTCAGATCACATTTGAACTCACCTGCAAAGACACTATATAACATATAATCCTTAATATACAATCTGTGCCTTGGTTTTCCTTAACTGTAAAGAATTCATGAAGATTCCTTTTCATATTGCTAGTCATTATAGTGCCACACCAATGTTGTAAATTTATTGAGTTTTTATGTAATTTTCAAATACACCTTATTGTATATAAATTCAATTTTGTTATAACTTTGTCTCCTGGAACGCTCAGAATGTAAAAATAGATATGGTGTGAATTGTGAAAGACAATGTGGAGCTTGTATGGGAGATGCACAGTGTGACATTCAAACCGGCTACTGTTTCGATGGCTGTAAAGATGGCTTCTTTGGTAAAACATGCAATCAGTGTAAGTGTGGCTTATTGTGTTACATGGTTTCCACTCAGTTGGGGCAACATGAAAAAGTTGGGAATTTCATAATTTATTTTCCTGGTCTGGAAATACTCTTGGAATTTTCTGGCCTGTTGAGAATTTTTAATTCATAAAAAAAAATTAACTAAAAAAAAATAAAACGTTTGCGTGAATCACTTCTGTGCCTATCATATATCAATTGCATTTTACCGTAGTATTATAACAGCATTATTTTCCTCTCTACACGCGGGCGTAGCAATCATGCATTTCGATGCAGAGCTCCTTTAAATTATGAGATGTGTCTTTCGTTTCTCAACTATTTATTATTTGGAATGCTCCTTCAAGGAAATCAAGAATTTTTTATTCATCTGTAATTTAGGGAAAACATTTCTTCAATGTTTTGGGAGTCTTTTGAAGAAAAAGTTGTAAATAGTTTAAGAGTTCATTCATATGGGTCAGTTTTTAATAGATATACAAACTTTAATGAAGCCATGTTCCAAAAAATGATTAAATGTTTATGTATCATACATTGCATCAATTTTTAATTATGGGCACCATGAAGAGTCATGTAGTAATCTGTAATCTACATTTGTTATAGAAGAAGTAATTTCTATATTTAAAAAATGCTGTATCGTCATTGTTTTCAGTCTTGAATTTTTTTAAGGGAAAAAAAGTGAGAACAATTGTCTTAGCTACCCAGGGGACAATGGGTCGTACAAAAGTCCACTAATATGAAGACCTAAGGGGAAAAAACAGTTATGTGACATTTTTTTGTTTGTTGAGATATTCAAGTTTTAAAGTTCAAAACTATACAGATTAATCATTTAATAATCATTTTTCATGGGGTCAGAGACGTTATTTTCCCATAAAACATCATTCAGAACATTCTATTTTTGACCCTTATCATATAGAGGGTGTAACTAAAAAATTTTTAAAAATCATAACATATCCATTTCTTCCTTTGAGGTCTTATATTTTTTTAAAATAGTTATTTTTAAATGGGTTCAAAAAGTGAAATATGTGATACTTTATGATGTTTTTCTTTTTGTGCTGATCTGAAGAGACATAAATATTTTTAAAGTGTGGTGTGTAAGTGTAGGAGGAGGAAGATAAGAATATGAAGCAGAATTACCCTCTTAGTTGCTAGGCAAATATTGACTATTGGCCTTTAAACTGTAACAAAACATATTATATAAAAACTTACAAATAAATAATAACTAGGTTAAATAAAGTATATGCATCACTTTAAGTATTTTTTATTTTAAATTGTATTTTTGACTTTAGTGATCTGTTCTGCATCATGTTGTGAATCAATATTAACATTTTTTAGTGACTTTTTCTTTATCAAATGTGAATACAATGTCAAGTTGTAAAATGTATAAAATCTATCAAGTATTAATGCAATCTAACATTATCTGTTTGAATGTTATAAAATGCAATTGAATTTTGGTAATAAGTTACTAAAAAATGTTCAAGAACTGCAGGAGAAAGTGTTTTTAAATCCTCTGACATTTTGGTGATAGTACTAGATTCAAGTAAGTCTGTACGTAGCACTGTTGTTTACTGGTCTATACATTGACAGCTTGTCCTGAAAACACCTATGGCAAGAACTGCAGCAACAAGTGTGGCATGTGTAAAGACAACAGTGGCTGTGATCCTTTCACTGGTCAATGTTTCTCTGGTTGTGAGGATGGCCATACTGGATTTGCATGTGCAGAAGGTGAAAACACACTGAAAAACAAATCTTAACTTTTGCAGCAGTAAATTGTTAATATCAAGTTGTTTATAAATTAAAAAAAAACCAATCGTTATAGTGTCCAAGAGGTCCAAAATAGACCCAATTACTTGTTTTTGGCGGTTACTTTAAAAAAGTTTTTGTAAAGACATCAAACATAATTCACAGTTTATAATTTGAAGATATTTTAGGGCTAAGTTAAAGGATTTAGACTTGGATTTTGTGTGTGCTTTTTTCATTTAAAAAGTAAATTTGCATTTTATTTTACAACAAATTAGTTTCTGTCTTACGGAATAAGTTTTTAATATGAGTGTGATTAGATTAAAATTCATAATTTTCTATAGCTCTATATATAACTTAATACATTTTTGAAATAAATCTTTTTTTTTCCTTTCTGATGACATGATACAATCAGAAATCAAACAAATCAGCAACTCCGCCAATATGACAATAGGGGCAGCAGTAGGAGGAGCCGTTGCAGTCATCATCCTCATACTCATCATTGCCTTGCTTTATAGGTACATTGTTATGTTAAATTGGTCATGTTTCTTGTTATTGCCTTGCTCTATAGGTACATTGTTATATTAATTTGGTCATGTTTCTTGTTATTGCCTAGCTTTATAGGTACATTGTTATGTTAAATTGGTCATGTTTCTTGTTATTGCCTTGCTCTATAGGTACATTGTTATGTTAAATTGGTCATGCTTTTATATGTTATGTAAAATTTGTTTAAAATTATTTTACCAACAGAAGACGGCGGCACAAGAATATGAATATTTCCAATAATAAAAGTGAAGAGCATTGCAATGACACTTTAACTCGAGAAGAAAGTTGTCACTTGTTAGGGGACTCAAGAGTGGGTAAGCTATTTCTTAGTGACAAAAAAAATCCTCATTTACAATTTTTTTTTCTTTTATTGGATTATTCATAAAGAGTTTTCATAATTTTTGTTTGTTATATTACGCATATTTGATAGATTTAGGTTTTCCATTTTACCCAGGTCTGCCCATCAATTGGCATCATTACCATTATCATAATCAGCGTATTACCTACGGAAGCATGTTTACACATCTTCTCCTTATTTTCCCATTATCTTTGTAAGGCTACTCAATGTCTCGGCTGCTAAAAAACAAGTTTATAATAGTAAGAACAATTTTTAGAAAATAAGTGTAAATTTACCATTCCATTTAGAATCATTATTAAGAGAACAAGGTTGGCGAATTGCAGCCCGCTAAGAGGTTCTGCGATGACAGCGAAAGCCTACAGCAAGTTAAAAAAAATTATGTTCAAGTTGATACATTTGTGCTTGAACTGAGGCTGACCTTTTTTTTAAAGGTGCCTTTGACCTTTTATGACCTACTGATGTGGCCCTTTGACCTTTCATGATGTTGCCTACTCCCTCAAAATATTTCAGAAGCACAATTTTTGGCTTTTAAAAATAAAACTTCAAGGGTATTTCCAAATTGTTGTATATCATTAAAAAAAGAAATCATAGATTATTCTATTTTGGCATATGACAGGAAGTGAACCTCCATCCTTCATTAAGGACGATGATGAGAAGGGCACCAATGGCATCCAGGAACCAATCTATGTCAATGTCAATGCCAGGAAACAGACTAGCCCAGTGGCCATTCCTGACTTACATAGTTACATCTTGAAACACAAGGAGCACAGCTGGGAAGGATTTAAGAGGGAATTTGAGGTCAGTGATTGCTGGTTTTGATGTAGAGATCATGACAAAGTTTGAGCTCATCTTTTGTGTTTTATGCTAAAGGGAAATTACTCCAGGTATGAATTATTTTAAGGGAGTGTCTATTGGTACTCGAGTGCCAATAGCAGGTCCCTACGCAGAGAGCTATTGGTAGTCAGCTATTTTTAGCAACCAATCAGATTAAAGCAACACTTAATAGCTTCTGATATAAACTATTAAAATTCACAAATTGTATCAAACTTCCTTGGTCTCATGGTTGAGAGTTGGACTGGTGAACTGAATGTTGTAGAACAGCAGGGGTTTGATTTTCAATTGAGCCTATTGTTTTTTTTTCATCTTTTCTTACAAAATTTGTTTCAATGATCTATAATTTTTAATTATGAGGTTAGGTTGAGTGTTTAGAGTATGCTAAACGTGGGACTAAAACAAATGAAATCAATTTAACATTCTTATAATTTCCATTAAATTAGAGCTTTTAGTTTTAGGGTCAGGGTTAGGTTTAGTTTAGTTGTCTATTTTTTACATTAAAATAGAAAAACAAATATAGCAGCCGAAAATACCATTTATTGAACGCACCGTTCTCTTTGCTTTTACCAAAAGCAATAATAACTATTTAATAACTATGTAAAATGAAATTGATCGTGGTAAAAATAAAAACAAAACCACCAATGACCAACACCACCAGTTACAAATACTAATATGAGTTTTTAGTCCATATTATTCAACATCAAACTCAGAATATCACCTAGTAGTAGTTTTAATAACAATTAATAATAGCGGACTACCAATAGCCGACAGCCGGAATCGGCTATTGGTAGTCGAGTGCCAATAGCTCTCTAGAAGCTATTGGTAGCTGACTACCAATATCCGCAGCCTTATTTTAACATTGGAGTTACCATTTCAAGGATGAACATTTTTCTTTAAAAAATTTAATTGACTTTTAACTTTTTTGTTCAATATGAATTGCACTGATAAGTTTTTTTTGTATTTTTTTAAAGTTTCTGATTAATGAAAGGTGTCATTTTTACATTTTACTTAATTCTCCACTTATCATTTTTTGAACAACACAGGAGCTTCCTATGGGACTTCTTGCCCAGTGTGAAGTGGCCAGGAGACAGGAGAATAAAGTGAAGAACAGATATGGAAACATTGTTGCCTGTAAGACTGACACTTTATGAATATATTGTCCTCAAAAAAATTAACTTGAACGCAGATAAAGTATGCATCATGTTCATCATAAAAATGAATTCCATGTCTCTTGCAGATGATCACTCTAGAGTTATCCTGGATCCATTGCCTAACGAACCATTTTCTGATTATGTTAACGCCAACTTTATGGATGTGAGTAATACCTCATTTTAAAAATCATTTAAACATCTTTTTTATAGCCATGAACGAAACTGTATAGGGTGCTATTTAAAAATTGCTTCTTTAAGTTAATGACATCCCCGGCACAGTTGTGGTGGGGCGGTTGCCTCAGAATGGGTGGGGTAGTAATACCCCTTACATCATTTAACCTGCTTTTGAATTTCTTCAGATAACAAAGTCAAAATGAGACATGAAAAAAATAAGAACACTTCTTATTTGTTATTGCATTTATATTTTGGGGCAACAGTTAAAATTATACCAAAAAAAAATTTATATTATCAATACGAGAAACCATCCTTTTTTTACAGTCCATGTCTGTGCTGACATGATCTGCAACCTTCGGCTGGTTTATACTTCAATGTTATCCTACAATTTCGGTTGTGAATTAAACTCCATCCCTCTGGGGGACATGCTCTGATAACAGAGCCATCTCTCAACCACAATGTGATGGATTATGCACTAAAGTAAAAATGGTGTGGGTACTAGAGTTGTTTAAAAAAAATAAATTTTTATTACTTGATTTCAGTTTGCTGACAATTTGAATGTGAAGAGTTATTGAGCTGTTAGCAAAATAGTATTTTTTAATCTTATTTTTACTAGCCAATGATACTCTAATAATTTTAAAATGTGATTTTTTTTGTATTAATAATATTCATAGTGAATTTCCAAATCAAACATGAATAACTGGTATGACCCGCACACAGAATTGACCAAGTTTTGGTGGGGTACTCGGAGTGTGTGTGTGGGGGGGGGGATGTTGACTAATGACATTCAACAGGGATAGATGCCACCCTCTATGACTGATAATTTTCTCGTTATCATACCATTTGAACTACATTTAACTTATACCAAATTTCAGTCTGAATTATTTACTTGATTGCTGTACAACTTTGTTATATGCTCATTATTACTCAACAAGATGTGATAGAATTATTTAACTCGATATATAACTGTAGCATTTTGTAAATAAAATTAAGCTATTTTTTTCCCCAGGAATTTTGGTCAAGTTTATTTTATGACATGATTTATTCTTTCAGGGGTATGCCAAACCTAAATCCTACATAGCATCACAAGGTAAGATAATTTCTCACTGGATGTGTCCAAATAGCTATTATTTCTGTAGGAGAATTATGTCAATCAAATACATTTTCAAGGATTATGGAAATGTTTAAAAATAAGAGCACATTTTGTATTATCTTGTGTATAATTGTAAAATATTTGTGTGTGTGTGTTTATGTGCTCTCCAAAATTACAAATATTACTTTAATTAACAAAATCAGATTTATTCCGCTATCTTATAAAAAATGTTATTGGCTTAACATAAGAGTTTTACTTGCAGCTTGTACATTTTTTAAATTTAAAAATCATTATTCGGTACGAAAACTTGTGTCTTTATTTATCAGGTCCAAACAAAATCATGATCAGGGACTTTTGGAGGATGGTTTGGCAGCACAAAGTCTCCAAAATTATTATGTTGACAAATCTAATGGAAGCTTGCAAGGTATGAGTAATACAATGTCAGTCATATTCAGTGACTCAGCTGTGAGATGGGAGGAGAGTGGTTGTACATTTGGGATGTGACTTTACTGTGAGATGGGAGGAGAGTGGTTGTACATTTGGGATGTGACTTTACTGTGAGATGGGAGGAGAATGGTTGTACATTTGGGATTTGACTTTACTGTGAGATGGGAGGAGAATGGTTGTACATTTGGGATGTGACTTTACTGTGAGATGGGAGGAGAGTGGTTGTACATTTGGGATGTGACTTTACTGTGAGATGGGAGGAGAGTGGTTGTACATTTGGGATGTGACTTTACTGTGAGATGGGAGGAGAGTGGTTGTACATTTGGGATGTGACTTTACTGTGAGATGGGAGGAGAGTGGTTGTACATTTGGGATTTGACTTTACTGTGAGATGGGAGGAGAATGGTTGTACATTTGGGATGTGACTTTACTGTGAGATGGGAGGAGAGTGGTTGTACATTTGGGATGTGACTTTACTGTGAGATGGGAGGAGAGTGGTTGTACATTTGGGATGTGACTTACTGTGAGATGGGAGGAGAGTGGTTGTACATTTGGGATGTGACTTGCTGTGAGATGGGAGGAGAGTGGTTGTACATTTGGGATGTGACTTACTGTGAGATGGGAGGAGAGTGGTTGTACATTTGGGATGTGACTTACTGTGAGATGGGAGGAGAGTGGTTGTACATTTGGGATGTGACTTACTGTGAGATGGGAGGAGAGTGGTTGTACATTTGGGATGTGACTTACTGTGAGATGGGAGGAGAGTGGTTGTACATTTGGGATGTGACTTGCTGTGAGATGGGAGGAGAATGGTTGTACATTTGGGATGTGACTTTACTGTGAGATGGGAGGAGAGTGGTTGTACATTTGGGATGTGACTTTACTGTGAGATAGGAGGAGAGTGGTTGTACATTTGGGATGTGACTTACTGTGAGATGGGAGGAGAGTGTTTGTACATTTGGGATGTGACTTTACTGTGAGATGGGAGGAGAGTGGTTGTACATTTGGGATGTGACTTACTGTGAGATGGGAGGAGAGTGGTTGTACATTTGGGATGTGACTTGCTGTGAGATGGGAGGAGAGTGGTTGTACATTTGGGATGTGACTTACTGTGAGATGGGAGGAGAGTGGTTGTACATTTGGGATGTGACTTACTGTGAGATGGGAGGAGAGTGGTTGTACATTTGGGATGTGACTTACTGTGAGATGGGAGGAGAGTGGTTGTACATTTGGGATGTGACTTACTGTGAGATGGGAGGAGAGTGGTTGTACATTTGGGATGTGACTTACTGTGAGATAGGAGGAGAGTGGTTGTACATTTGGGATGTGACTTACTGTGAGATGGGAGGAGAGTGGTTGTACATTTGGGATGTGACTTACTGTGAGATGGGAGGAGAGTGGTTGTACATTTGGGATGTGACTTACTGTGAGATGGGAGGAGAGTGGTTGTACATTTGGGATGTGACTTACTGTGAGATGGAAGGAGAGTGGTTGTACATTTGGGATGTGACTTACTGTGAGATGGGAGGAGAGTGGTTGTACATTTGGGATGTGACTTACTGTGAGATGGGAGGAGAGTGGTTGTACATTTGGGATGTGACTTTACTGTGAGATGGGAGGAGAGTGGTTGTACATTTGGGATGTGACTTTACTGTGTGATGGGAGGAGAGTGGTTGTACATTTGGGATGTGACTTTACTGTGAGATGGGAGGAGAGTGGTTGTACATTTGGGATGTGACTTTACTGTGAGATGGGAGGAGAGTGGTTGTACATTTGGGATGTGACTTTACTGTGTGATGGGAGGAGAGTGTTGTACATTTGGGATGTGACTTTACTGTGAGATGGGAGGAGAGTGGTTGTACATTTGGGATGTGACTTACTGTGAGATAGGAGGAGAGTGGTTGTACATTTGGGATGTGACTTTACTGTGAGATAGGAGGAGAGTGGTTGTACATTTGGGATGTGACTTTACTGTGAGATAGGAGGAGAGTGGTTGTACATTTGGGATGTGACTTTACTGTGAGATAGGAGGAGAGTGGTTGTACATTTGGGATGTGACTTACTGTGAGATGGGAGGAGAGTGTTTGTACATTTGGGATGTGACTTTACTGTGAGATGGGAGGAGAGTGGTTGTACATTTGGGATGTGACTTACTGTGAGATGGGAGGAGAGTGGTTGTACATTTGGGATGTGACTTGCTGTGAGATGGGAGGAGAGTGGTTGTACATTTGGGATGTGACTTACTGTGAGATGGGAGGAGAGTGGTTGTACATTTGGGATGTGACTTACTGTGAGATGGGAGGAGAGTGGTTGTACATTTGGGATGTGACTTACTGTGAGATGGGAGGAGAGTGGTTGTACATTTGGGATGTGACTTACTGTGAGATGGGAGGAGAGTGGTTGTACATTTGGGATGTGACTTACTGTGAGATGGGAGGAGAGTGGTTGTACATTTGGGATGTGACTTACTGTGAGATGGGAGGAGAGTGTTTGTACATTTGGGATGTGACTTACTGTGAGATGGGAGGAGAGTGGTTGTACATTTGGGATGTGACTTACTGTGAGATGGGAGGAGAGTGGTTGTACATTTGGGATGTGACTTACTGTGAGATGGGAGGAGAGTGGTTGTACATTTGGGATGTGACTTACTGTGAGATGGGAGGAGAGTGGTTGTACATTTGGGATGTGACTTACTGTGAGATGGGAGGAGAGTGGTTGTACATTTGGGATGTGACTTACTGTGAGATGGGAGGAGAGTGGTTGTACATTTGGGATGTGACTTACTGTGAGATGGGAGGAGAGTGGTTGTACATTTGGGATGTGACTTACTGTGAGATGTTCGTTCGTCCGTCGATACGACGAGGACCACTCTAGTCATCCGAGGGTTTTCTGTGCGTGCGCAGATGGCTGATTAGGCCGATCCTTGCACGAAAGGTTCGGGAACAGAAGGGACAGGGGGCGAGTGCGACATCTCCTGGAGGGTTGACAGCATGGGCCTTTCGGGCTTGCCTCTTCTTTTCTGCAGCGGTAATCCGGTTTGCCTCACATGACCTGGCACCTTCGTGGATGGAAGAGCGCCAGGTGGATCGGTCCATTGCAGCTCGTTCCCACGTGTCTGGATTTATGGCAAACGCTTTCATTGAGGCTTTCAGTGTGTCTTTGAAGCGTTTCTTTTGCCCACCGTGGGACCGCTGGCCATACTGGAGCTCACCATAGAAGATTCTCTTTGGCAGTCTCTCGTCTGGCATTCGGACAACGTGCCCTGCCCAGCGAAGCTGGGACTGCATCAGGAGGGTGAAGATGCTGGGGAGACCTGCCTTGGTCAGTACCACTGTGTCTGGAATTTTGTTCTGCCACTTTAAGCCGAGAATCTTCCTGAGGCTTGTTATATGAAACTGGTTCAGCTTTCTTGCATGGCGCTGATAAACAGTCCAAGTTTCACAAGCATAAAGCAGTGTGGGGAGCACCACTGCCCTGTACACTTTCAGCTTGGTCTGGATGGTAATGCCTCTTCTGTTCCAGACATTAGGGTACAACCTGCCAAAAGTGGAGCTGGCTCTGGCAATTCTGACGTTCACTTCGTCATCGATGGTGACATTTTGAGACAGTGTGCTGCCTAGGTATGTGAACCGGTGCACTGTATTGAGTCTCTGGCCGTTGACAGTGATGTTGGGCTCTACGTAGGGTCTTCCAGGCGCAGGCTGATGGAGGACCTCAGTCTTCTTGGTGTTGATTGACAGACCAAAGTTTGTGCAGGCACTGGAGAACAGGTTTACACTGCGTTGCATGTCGGCTTCTGAGACAGCGTTGAGGGCACAGTCATCAGCGAACAGCAGGTCTCTGATGATGTCTGTCATAACCTTGGTTTTTGCCTGGAGCCTCCGAAGGTTGAACAGCTTGCCATCTGTGCGGTATTTCAGGTTGACACCAACATCCTCGTCTCTGAAGGCCTCTGTCAGCATGGCGGAAAACATGAGGCTAAACAGTGTTGGTGCCAGGACGCAGCCCTGCTTGACTCCGTTTGTGACTGGGAAAGGATCAGAAAACTCCCCGCTGTCCTGGACTCTGGCCTGCATGCCTTCATGGAATTGTTGCACCAAGACGATGAATTTCCTTGGGCAACCGTACTTGGCCATGATCTTCCACAGACCCTCTCTGCCAACAGTGTCAAAGGCCTTGGTCAGGTCGACATAGGTGGAGAACAGATCAGAGTTCTGCTCCTGACATTTCTCCAGCAGCTGCCTGGCAGCGAACACCATGTCGATTGTTCCTCGCTCTTTTCGGAATCCACACTGACTTTCAGGCAGGAGTCCTTGGTCAAGGTGCAATGTGAGGCGGTTGAGCAGGATTCTGGCGAGGATCTTTCCTGCAATAGAAAGCAGGGATATGCCTCTGTGGTTGTCACAAGCCTGTCTACTTCCTTTTCGCTTATATAGATGTATGATGGTGGCATCTTTGAAGTCCTGCGGGATCGTCTCTTGCTGCCATATTAAGAGAAACAGCTCATGGAGCCTTTCAGTCAGGGCTGTTCCCCCCTCCTTGTAGACCTCAGCTGGTATGGCGTCAGAGCCAGGTGCTTTGCCACTGGAGATAAGATAGATTGCTTTCTGGGTCTCGAGCAAGGTTGGTGGGTCATCCAGTGCTTTGTTTGTGGGCACTTGGGGTAGACGATTGATGGCTTCGTCGTTGATTGTCGAAGGGCGATTTAGGACGTCATCGAAATGTTCGACCCATCTCTCCAAGATCTTCTCTTTGTCTGTGATTAGAGTGTTACCGTCTGCGCTGAGGAGGGGGCTTGATCCTGAGGGCGTGGGGCCATATACTTCTTTCAAGGCGTCGTAGAAGTTTTTATAGTCACGCCTGTCTGCATAGCCTTGGATCTCGTCAGCTTTGTTGCCGAGCCAATCGTCCTGCATCTGACGGAGCTTCTGCTGAACAGTCTTGCGTATGTTGTTGAGTGCATCTCTCCTTGCCGTGGACTTGGGGTTATTGATGTATGCTTGGTGAAGGTGGTGTTTCTCATTCAATAACTGCTTGATGTCTTCGGAGTTCTCATCGAACCAGTCCTTATGTTTCCTGGTCTGGGGCCCCAGGGTCTCTGTAGCTGTGGAGTAAATCAGCTCTCTGAGTGATGCCCAGTCTGCCTCCACGCTCTGGTTTCCCGGAGAGGTGGATTTCAAGCACTTTTCCAGAGCATCTACAAAGGACTGTTTGCAGCTGTCGGTATTCAGTTTGGCAACATTAAGCCGTTTCGGGGCCTTCTTCCCTTGCGGGCGTCGTTTAGGCTGAATGCGGATGTTGAGCTTGGTGATGATGAGGCGGTGGTCTGTCCAGCATTCAGCGCCGCACATGGATTTGGTAACTCGTACATCCTGCCTGTCCCTCTTCCTCACGATGACGTAGTCAATAAGATGCCAGTGCTTCGATCGGGGGTGCATCCATGACGTCCGGTTACGAGTGGGGAGGCGGAAGATCGTGTTGGTGATCAGCAGTTCAAGTTCAGCGCAGGTCTGGAGTAAAAGAAGACCGTTGCTGTTGCATTGACCCACTCCATGGTGTCCAAGGACTCCTTCCCAGGCAACGTTGTCCTTGCCAACTCTTGCGTTGAAGTCACCTAGCAAGATGAGTTTGTCCGCCTTTGGAACGTCGGCAATGACAGTGTGAAGTTCTTCGTAAAACTTTGCCTTTACGTCATCTGGATTAGTCATGGTTGGAGCGTAGGCACTGATGATGGTGAGGTGCTTCTTTCCAGCCAGTGGGAGTTTCATGGTCATGAGCCTGTCGTTCACTCCCTTGGGAAGTCCAGCCAGCTTTCCGACAAGAGTTGTCTTAACTGCAAACCCAACGCCTGCCTCACGTCGCTCCTCGCTGGGTCTGCCACTCCAGTAAAATGTGTAACCAGATCCTCTTTCACAGAGCTCTCCTTCTCCCGCGAGCCTGGTCTCGCTCAGGGCTGCGACGTCGATGCCATATCTAGCGAGTTCTTTACCAATCAGGGCTGTTCTCCTCTGAGGTCTGTCTGCATCGTCTCTGTCCAGGAGTGTGCGCACATTCCATGCGCCCAATATGAGAGGAAATATCCTCGTTTTCTTCTTTTTGTTTCGACCGCTGGTATGGGATGGATGACAAAAGTGACTTGCGCGGTGACTTGGATTTAAGTGAGAAGGAGTTGCGCAGTTCGTCGATCTCACTCTCTCGCCCGAGGCCATCTTATCCAGCGGCAGGACTAAGTCGAGACGGCTGGTGATGGAGACGGGTGCAGTGGATGGCCATGACGTCCTGTGTGTCTTGTCATGCCCTTAGCGTTCCACAACGCTTTGCTGAGATTCGCCTTTTTGACCGTTGACCAACTAGTGGTTCCTCCGCTCTGTCCACCGAATCCAGTCTTCACGTGCATAGATAGACATATCTAGATCACCGAGGGTTTGAGACCCGTCGGCTACCCACACCAGGTTTAGCCAGCCATTCAAAGCCGTTGCCCGGGGTGTGGCCACTGCGCACGTTGCAGTTTCTATGAGCCACTGGTGATAGCTGTGAGACAACTTCCGGATTAATATTAATAGTATTAACAGCCACAAAATGACAATTCCAAGTAAAATACAACCAGAAGAGCATAGCGGGAATTCAATTTGAAGATCAGTTCCTTCATATCTTTAATTTTCCTCAATTTACATTTGTATGTTGTATATTTCTCCAGCGCTTGATTATTTTTGTCTTTTAATGACAGCAGAGAAATTTAGGTTCCGCCATTTTGAACAACCGGAAGTACTGTGAGATAGGAGGAGAGTGGTTGTACATTTGGGATGTGACTTACTGTGAGATGGGAGGAGAGTGGTTGTACATTTGGGATGTGACTTACTGTGAGATGGGAGGAGAGTGGTTGTACATTTGGGATGTGACTTACTGTGAGATGGGAGGAGAGTGGTTGTACATTTGGGATGTGACTTACTGTGAGATGGGAAGGAGAGTGGTTGTACATTTGGGATGTGACTTACTGTGAGATGGGAGGAGAGTGGTTGTACATTTGGGATGTGACTTACTGTGAGATGGGAGGAGAGTGGTTGTACATTTGGGATGTGACTTACTGTGAGATGGGAGGAGAGTGGTTGTACATTTGGGATGTGACTTTACTGTGAGATGGGAGGAGAGTGGTTGTACATTTGGGATGTGACTTTACTGTGTGATGGGAGGAGAGTGGTTGTACATTTGGGATGTGACTTTACTGTGAGATGGGAGGAGAGTGGTTGTACATTTGGGATGTGACTTACTGTGAGATAGGAGGAGAGTGGTTGTACATTTGGGATGTGACTTTACTGTGAGATGGGAGGAGAGTGGTTGTACATTTGGGATGTGACTTTACTGTGAGATAGGAGGAGAGTGGTTGTACATTTGGGATGTGACTTTACTGTGAGATAGGAGGAGAGTGGTTGTACATTTGGGATGTGACTTTACTGTGAGATAGGAGGAGAGTGGTTGTACATTTGGGATGTGACTTTACTGTGAGATAGGAGGAGAGTGGTTGTACATTTGGGATGTGACTTTACTGTGAGATGGGAGGAGAGTGGTTGTACATTTGGGATGTGACTTTACTGTGAGATGGGAGGAGAGTGGTTGTACATTTGGGATGTGACTTTACTGTGAGATGGGAGGAGAGTGGTTGTACATTTGGGATGTGACTTTACTGTGAGATGGGAGGAGAGTGGTTGTACATTTGGGATGTGACTTTACTGTGAGATGGGAGGAGAATGGTTGTACATTTGGGATGTGACTTTACTGTGAGATGGGAGGAGAATGGTACATTTAGGATGTGGCTATACTGAGATGGAGAGAATCTTGATCAATATCTTACTAGTATTTTTTAAATTTATTTTCATTCATTGGTTGTAAGAAAAATCCTTACAACATTTTGTTTGTTTCATAGAATTTTATATTGTTAAATTGTTAGAACAGATCTGTAGCAATAGATTTTGACTTGTTTCAGAAAAAGTGCGAGCAGTATTGGCCTGATGAAGGGAGTCAAAAATATGGGGAGTTAACTGTTCTGCTAGTTAATGTCACCAAGTACACTGACTTTATCATTAGGACCTTTGAACTCACAAAGGTAAACATGGTGTTAGGCCAAAATATCAGTAGAAAAAGAGGGGAAAAAAATCATTAACCATTTTTAAAGTCCTGATTGTCTGATGTTTAAATTTTTATTTGCATTGTTTCTTATTTTGCAGTCATTTTAATTTTTTATTTTGCGAGAAAATAAAAGTCTTAAATATAATTCTGTGCAACCAATATATTTTAACCTCTAACATCTTAAATCCCTGATTTGTAACAATTGTACTGTATTGTGTCCTGTGCTGCATGATCCAGGAAATGGAGAATAGCCGTATAGTGAAACAGTTCCACTTCACCACCTGGTCTGACCACGGAGCACCCACCTACCCAACTACACTCCTGTCCTTCAGAAGGAAGGTCATCAACTTTAAACCTGAGGACACATCACCTGTGCTTTCTCACTGCAGGTAATTATATCTTTAAACCTGAGGACACATCACCTATGCTCTCTCACTGCAGGTAATTATAAGGGGCCGTCCATAAATGACGTTACGCACCTAGGGGGAGGGGGGTCACACTTTTGTGACAATGTGTGATGAGGGGGACAGAGGGGGTTGAAGACATGTGACGTCACATCAAAAGGGTAACTTTAAATAAAACTTCCACTGAAATATTTGGTCGTTTACAATTTATTTAATGACTTTTTAAAAATTTAATTTACATTTTTTAAAAATCAGTGCTTCTCAATGTGCCAGTCGGTAGGCCATCAGACGCTGGTTGGCGTAAGCTATCAAGACACAAAAATTAAATATAATTATAATCCTTAATGTTAAGTTTGAGAACCCACAAGATAACGTATAAAATTGCGTCGTTTGATGTTGACATCAAAGCATTTGTGATGTAACCGCAGCTCTGTTTGGTTGGTTCTATTACGGCAGTAGTCGGCGAACATTTTTGCACGTTACCCCAAAATATACAAGTTTATGTGTGCGTTACACCCCCCCCCCACCCCCAGACTCTAGGTCCTGCTCACATGACTCAGGGATTTAGGGGAGCGTCGTTAGCCTCTCAAAATGCTACTGGTGAGTTTTAAAAGCATGACAAGTGTCTAAAAATGATCTGAATAGGATTATGTGTAGGTATTTTAAGTCAAAACAACACGGAATATCCTTTTTCTTTAAAAGGGGTTGGGATCTATTGATAAAATTATAAACGTTTTTGATATAATTGTTAGATTGGTTTTTGGTCAAACGCCCCTGGCCATTCTAGATATAATTATAAATGATGAGCCCATTTAAAATTAGTCAAGTATTCATTAACTTTATTGAATGCATCAAATTCTTGACATCGCAATTCGAGAGGAGCACAAAACAACTTTTCTTCTTAGCTCAGTTTTTAAGGCATTAATTTTAAATATCACAAGGATACTTGATACAGTCAAGTCATGTGGATTTTGATTATTGTCACCGTCTCAATATAAATGAAAGTAGGGTGGATTTACGTGTATTCTTTTAGTATGTAGGTAAGAAATCTACATAGTTGTCAAATTTTTAAAAATGCATTTTCTGGAAGGAACCGGTTCAATAATGGGCATATGCTCCAAGCGTACACACAAATGACGTATTTTAATATATCTAGTGGATTGTAGTGGATGTTATGTGTCCCAAATGAGTCTGCATTACCCTCAAGAATTCCCTTTTGACCCCAGATGAGGTTATTTACCCCTGTTTGCCGACCTCTTTCTTTCGGGATGCCCGTCAGTCAATTGAGGGATTTTTAAAAAATAAATTTTTAAAATATTATTTTTAAATAATTTTTTTTCTAAACAAAGACGTTAACCGTGAGGATTAATAGTCAATGTTTAATGTGTATGTATTAAAATAAAATATAATCTAAGGATGTTAACACAGTTCGTTTCCTGAAGGCTGGTTAAAAGTTTTTTAAAAATGCTTCAAGCGGGTTACGATATTACAATGTAGATGTAGACCTTCACTAAATAAATTATAAATACTTAAAATGAGAATAAAAGTGATTTGAAACATACTTATTTTCAAATAGAAAATATTATATTTTTTTAGGATGTATTTTTAGAGGGGGGGGGGTCTAACTTTTTGTGACGAGGGGGGGAGGGGGTAAAAAATCGGCCAAAATCGTGTGACGTCATTTATGGATGGCCCTTAACTTTAAACCTGAGGACACATCGCCTGTGCTCTCTCACTGCAGGTAATTATCTTCAGCTCATGGTTGAAACTTTAGGGTGTCTCTATATATTCACCTTTAAGTAATCAATTATTGTTTTGTCATAACTCCAGTATGGACACAGATATTATTTCAGTAATTTATGTTAAAATCATTAACAATTGTTAGCCTGTTACAGTATTTACAGTGAGATTTGGTGTGTTTTCGATCTGATTCTTTGCAAGTCTGTGAATTGATTTCTGGAACAGGATATTTAGAGCTAGTACTAATTTTAAAAATTGTTTCTTGCGCAGTGCTGGCATAGGTCGAACTGGGACATTCATAGCTCTCAATTACTTGTTGGATCAAGCTGCAGCTGAGAACCAGGTGGATGTTCTACGCTGTGCACAACTCATGAGAGCCAATCGGGTCAATATGATTCAGACATTGGTCAGTCAATAAACAACCTAACCTAGATTTAAAAGGCTTACATCAGTATTTTAAAAACCTCACTACAATGTAACATCAGGACTGCACACAGCCTTTGTTTCATTGATGTTTGGATGTAGTAACAATCGAAAGTAGAAGAAAAATAAATTTGTGTTGAGCGGCATTGTTGGATGCCTTGATACATAAAGATTTTTTTAAAATGTGGATTAATGTTAATTATTTTGTTATATAATTTATGCGTCTTCTGTAACAACATATGTGTTTTTGCCAACTTAAAAGAGCTGGTAGATACATTTGTGATTAGTTTGTGAGTTTTTGGGGTGTTCACATAGTTTGAGGTGATGGAACTAATATTTTTTTGAGATTTAAGTATTAATGGGTTTTATTCTGATGCATGTTAGCAGTTTTAAATTTTGGCATGACATTAACAAGGTAGTTTATAGATTTACTTATAGAGCTGTGTATTATAACTGACATATGCTGTCAACTCTCATCTCTTTAGGAGCAGTATGTGTTTGTGTAATATAAACAATAACTGACATATGCTGTCAACTCTCATCTCTTTAGGAACAGTATGTGTTTGTGTAATATAAACAATAACTCACATATGCTGTCAACTCTCATCTCTTTAGGAGCAGTATGTGTTTGTGTAATATAAACAATAACAGACATATGCTGTCAACTCCCATCTCTTTAGGAGCAGTATGTGTTTGTGTATGACGCTGTGCTAGAGGCTCTCCTGGCTGGTAACACTACGATCCCACGGTCCAGTTTTCACACAACGTACGAGGCCATGCTGGTCCAGGAAGTGGACGAGTTGTGTGACATGGAGAAACAGCATGATGTGAGTGGGCTTGTCTCTTTGTTCAAGCAGTACAGAAGAGAAAATAATGTGAACTCAAAATCAAAATAAAAAACGCCCCAAAAAATAACATAAGAAATTAACACATTTGTAATAACAAACAGAAAAATAAGTTAATCAGTCAGAAAAATTGATTTTTATTTTTAAAAACTTAAATCTTTTCTATAGGTGCTACAAAAATTGTCCCCCACTATTGAGAGGGAAGAATGCTCTACAGCTTTTCAAGAACAAAATATGTCCAAAAATAGATTCAAAAACATATTACCAGGTAAGTCTAATCCATTCAAATAATACACCGAATCCAAATAATATGCAAATTTTACATAATTCACCCATTCCAAAAAATATACTTAATCCAAAGAATTGATACATCCAATCCAAATAATTAATACGCCCAATCAAAATAATACACCCTATCCAAATATTTAATAAACCCTATCAAAATAATTAGTACACACAATCCAAATAATACCCAGTACGTATTTAAAAAAAAATGTTTTGTTTTGAAAGTGAATGTCAGTTTGATTGTTTTAAAAATGAATGTCAGTTTGATTGTTTTAAAAATGAATGTCAGTTTGATTGTTTTAAAATTGAATGTCAGTTTGATTGTTTTAAAAATGAATGTCAGTTTGATTGTTTTTCCCCCCACAGCAAACCGCAGTCGTCCCTTCTTGTACACGCCTGTTGAGGGTTGTAATGAGTACATAAATGCAGTCTATTTGTCCGTAAGGAAAAATCTTTAATCAATGGAACTTCCTAGACGACTGAGACAATTTTGTTTCTGTTCTATAAATACTATTTGTTTCCTCTATTAATTTAATAGTACAAGATATACATTTCATCAGTAATTTTAAACTTTAATTTGTCTTGATTTTTTAAAATAAAACTTAACTTGAAGGCTTAGTTAAAACATGCATCTTTGAATTGATTGTTGACCCAACGACCTATCATTATTATTATTATTATTATTATATAGGGCTACACACAGAAAGATCAGTTTATTGTAACACAGATGCCACTCCCTGAGACAGTGGCTGACTTCTGGAGGATGCTGTATGACACATCATCTGACACTATTATCATGTTGAATGAGTTTGACAGAAATGATAAGGTAATTCACAGTCAATGCATCATCTCTTATAAACCATTTGTGTTATCAAATGACATAAAGAGTTTATTAATGATTTATTGCTGTGTGTTTTATATAAGTTTTCCCCAAAAGTAACAGTACAGAAACTGTTGCATCTGGAAAAACATGTGTGCATTTATCAATCTTATATATGCATGGTGCATTACACTTTTATTTAAGCATTGAAATGATATTGAAAGGGGACTGCGTAGAATAACGGTGGCAAACTATTCCGACATAAATTTAAGAAACACAGTTATGCTAACTTTCATAACATTGTGGTGTATTTCCTCGAGCAAAAAGTTTTGGAAAGTTAGACTCAAGCTCCTTCACTCAAGAAGGTGCAGCAGTCGACCCATACAAGTACATCCATCAAATTGAATCCCAGCACTACATTTATTTGCTGATTAAAAAAGTAGATGGTCCTGATTCAGATTGGACAAGGCTTAGCAAAGCCAGATATGCAAGCCAGGCAGATGTATTGAGGAAATTAACAAGATGTTATAGAAATTAAATATTCTCTGACAAAAGTCACATTTGATAACTGATAAGGGAAATCATTCTAGATTACATTAAAAGTCATTTCAAATCAATAATTATGAGAGTAAACAAAACAATTGCTATCTTCAAATTGCTGCTAAAATTACGTGAGTTGAACGAAAAGAGATTTTTCAAAAATTACTTCTCCAACATTGTTCTAAATATTATTAGCTTCGTTTGGCGTTTGTTTCAATAGCTGTTATGGTCGGCGAGAAATTGACAAAATACTGATATTTTTTCGTTTTTTTTTATTTTCCAGGAAATCCAGTAAACCTTTTCGGTACTTTTTTGGCCCTTGCACACCCTTGAGACCTCCTTAACATATTTAGAAAAGACCCGAACCCTCTATCTGTTATGGTTCAGGAGGAGTTGCATGTGCAAGTGTTACAGACATTTCAAATATATAATCGCAATTTTTCCCATGGGAAATTGTGTTAATAATTCATGAAATTGCTTTTCTCCCCTTTTTTAAAACCAATGTCTCCCTTTACATTCATTAATGTTTGAGGTAACATGGCTAACTATGAATACTTTTTCATTCATGAAGTGACATATTTCAAGCAAAAACTGCCAAAGAATATTATAATCCTTTTCTGCTCTATGTCATGTGGCAACTGGACGATGCACTGGTGACAAAGGGAAGTAAGCGTACACGATCCCAGGGCTTCAGTCTGGCTAGATTGCCGCATGTTGCAATTTATATTTTGCAACTGATTTATTTTAAAATAAAATTGATTGAATTCTTGTCTTCCTGACCAGTCATGTGCCCTGTACTGGCCTGAAGAGTATGGGTACACAGAGGAGCACGGGCCCTTGAGTGTAGAACTGTTGTCATCATCAGATGCTGACCCAGATGTCACTGTCAGGGTCTTCAAGCTTAGTCATCTAGATAAGGTCAGTTTAGTCATCTTTGATGAGGTCAGTTAAATCATCTTTGATGAGGTCAGTTAAGTCATCATTGATATGGTCAGCTAAGGCCATCTTTGATGAGGCCAGTTAAGTCATCTTTGATAAGGTCAGTTAAGTCATCATTGATATGGTCAGTTTAGGTCATCTTTGATGAGGTCAGTGTTAAGTCATATTTGACAAGGTCAGTTAAGTCATCTTTGATATGGTCAGTTAAGTCATCTTTGATGAGGTCATTTAAGTCTTCTAGATAAGGTCAGTTAAATCATCTTTCATATGATCAGTGAAGGAATTTTGAAAAGTAGGTTAAATCATATTGATGTCAGTTAAGTCATCTAGATAAGGTCATTTAATTCATCTTTGATGAGGTCATTTAAGTCAATTTAGATGTCTTGATATGATCAGATCAGCCATCTTCAAGTGAATTCTTAAGAATATTTAGGTAAAGCACAAGAGTAAACCAGGACAAAACTGCATAGATTGAGAGGACAGAAACAAAGAAAGACATGTATTTTCAAAATTAAGGAAACAACATTTCTTTTCATGATTAATGTAGCTTATGTGTAACATACTGTCATTTATGTGGTTGTTATGATATGAATGTTTATTTAATACTTATATGTATGTTATTACCTTCATGTAAAGCTGTGAGCCCAGTTCCTTACTGGGATACAGCGCTATATAAATTATCAATTTATTATTATTATTACTAGGTGTTTTTAAAAAATATTCTGCTTTAACATGCTTATAAAAATCCTTCTGAAACCAGACTGACCAAAGCCAGATAATTGTGAAATTATTTTATATTAAAATAGAACCATTTCATTAGGGTAGTACTCTTTTGTTTACTTGAAATATTTATAGACTATATTATGATATTGACATCTTTTAACTATCTCATTTAGAATATACACTTTATTATAATGACTTCATGAGCATGACATTCACCTTATTTAATACAGGGTATTATAACATTGCAGCATTATATATAGTACACCAATAGCCCATATCTAATAATAATAAAAATAATACAATAACCAATGCAAAGAGTTGTGAATAAACTGTTCCATCCTTTTAATGGCAGTTCTCATGATATGAACTCTTTTAGGGTGAGGAACGTGCCATCAAACAGTTTATGTTCAAGTCTTGGCCTGACTACCAGACAACACCCAATTCTGTCACGCCATTGCTGCGCCTGCACCGCCTGGTCAACGACTGGCTCAAACAGAACAGCAAGGGACCAGTCACGGTCCATTGCATGTATGTTTTTATCATTTTATAAGTGCAAGTGTGACACATCTTTTGTTTGTTTATGATGCAAGAAACATTTTCAAGTTTTGAATAGTGTTGGGGAAATAGTTTAGTATTAAAAATTTCTGTTTCTCATTATTGAACTTTCCAGTTGAGCATTCAGCTGTTATTGTTACATCCTTGTATTGAATGAACACACAATAATCTCATGTTTGTCAGGCACTCACCTAGTTACTGTTACGTCCTTGTATTGAATGTAAAGACAATAATCTCATGTTTGTCACCACAGGAATGGAGCCAGTAAGAGTGGAGTGTTTGTGGCCGTAAGCCTTCTGTTGGAGCGCCTTGAACTGGATTACGAGGTGGATGTTTATCAAACTGTCAAACAGATCAGAATAAACCGACCTCAGCTCATTGAAAATCTGGTAAGATTTATTATTTCTCTATTACAGGCAGGAAGGTTATTTCAACTGCCCTCTGTTTTTAGAGATAATTGTGCCAATTTCAACTCTATTTAAAGTCATTTTATAAAATAAATATTTTCTTATACAATTCATGTACATAATAGATATTTAATACAGTGGGTAATTCATTGACATAATAACTATTCTCTAATACAGTGGGTAATTCATTGACATAATAACTATTCTCTAATACCGTGGGTAATTCATTGACATAATAACTATTCTCTAATACAGTGGGTAATTCATTGACATAATAACTATTCTCTAATACAGTGGGTAATTCATTGACATAATAACTATTCTCTAATACAGTGGGTAATTCATGTCATTGACAAAAATATTATTAGCTTTATAGTAATTTTTACTTATCAAGTCACTTTCCTTTGAATATGAAATGAAATAGTGTATTTTACAATATCAATATATTATTTACCGCCAGGATCAATACAAATTTCTGTATCAAGTTGTGCAAGAGTACATGGACCAGGAGTAGAACCATCAAACTCAAGTAGACGGATATTTCATCTCAGTTTTTAGCTTTCAATGTGGAGTCAGTGTGCATCATGTGCTATCAAAACCTTCTTAACTCTTGTTTGGTTCACCTATTGCATATGATGCCCTGCTTTTAAAAGTATTTACAAGTGCTTCCAACAGTAATACACAAATCCTATAACAGCGACTTTGTCACAGCAGCAAGTTTACCTATACCAACAGTAGAACTGTGGGGGAAAATGCTGGAGTGAATTGTCACATTACTCTCAAAGAGTAACTTTTTTTGAACTTCATACATTATAATCGTATATTGTACACGAAAATAATCTTCTACCCCCACTAGGGGCTGGCTGGTTGTTGCTCATTATATACTGAGATACAAAAAAGGCTCAACGCTGTAGATTTTTTATGTGAGACCATCTCTTTACAACTGAAATTTTCTCTAAGAAAATCTCTACAAGATTCTTTATGTTTACCAACTGTATTTTTTATTGGCTGTGTTCACGAGTCTAACATTTTTTAATTGAACTGGTAAATTTTATTTCCAGGAACGAAACAAAATAATTTTTTTTAAATTTGTCACACATTCCCAAAATAACTAATGAACCATTCCTTGCAATTTTGTTATGTTTTGTCCAGATATTACAAATTCCATTATGTTTTGGCTGTTACTTTACCATTCCTAAGCTAAAAAATACAAAAACAACTGTTTTATTTTGCTGATCTGGAGCTCAAAATTCTGCAGATTATTTCTGTAACATGGTATTTAGTATAAAATTGAAGCTGTCAGAGAGCTAATTTCCAGTTTTTACAGCTTCTTAATGGTGATACTTTTTGATGGGGATATTGGTACTCTTTTATTTTTACTAGTAAGATTTAAATAGGATTTATTAATTTTTGACTGAAAATACCTAACTAAAGTTGAACATTAATTCTTAAAGATTAAGACAAACAAATAATTATATCCATTAACATGTGCTTCTCCTCCAATGCAAGTAAAAAAAATATATATATTGGTCCAATTTGATATTGACAGTTTTGTTGGTTGTAATAATTGTTGGTTGATGTTTGAATGTGAATGTGAAATCTGTAAAGCTATAATCTGTGTACTGTACAAAGCCAACTTGTAGAAAGCCACTTTGATTTTGTTGCCATCTATTCCTGTGATGCACCAGTTGATCTGATCAACACATTTGTACAACTCTTTCATTCTTCAACTATTTTTTTAAAAAAAACCCATTCCAATTTTTTTTCTTCAAATTTGTTTATTGCATAATGAAAAAACAATGAAAACAAACAAATCTTGTAACTTTTGCTTTCTGTGTTTACTATAAGTAGATGAGATATTATTCACCAAGAAAATTATTGTAAGACTTTTGACTAGGGATGTACCGGATTCAAATTTTTAAAATCAGGCCGGAGTCGGATTTGGCCGGATTTATGAAGTGAAATTCTCCTGGTGACGGATTTGTAAAAATGCCCTGATTCTGGATTTGCCGGAGCCAAAATCCGGTACACCCCTACTTTTGACTGACTGTTATGTAATGCATGATTACTGACTCATGTTTATTATGGTTTTTCTGATAGAACTAGATGAGTTGTACATTCCTCCCAAATGAAATAAAATAGTACAAACTTTTACTATTTTAATGTAGAGGTCTTGACAATGTGAAGGCTAAATGCAGCCCAGGACAGATTTGACGTGAAGGTTTAAAAGATTGGATTAGATCTATTGAAGTTATTTCATTTCAATTAATCATCTACACATTTGTTTGTTGCTTGATATATTTTTTTTGTTTGCCTTAATCCACTCAGATCATTTTTTGCCTTATAAGCAAAGCTGAGTGATAGTCTTTTAAACTTTGTTAGATTCAACAAAAGGATGCTTGTTATTACAAGTTATGTAAATATTCAGATTTGGCTACATCACATGTAACCTTTCTTGTATTCTTACTTAATGTTGATGCTTGTATGCACGTTTTGGAACGGGACAAAAATGTTTATTATATTTTCTATTCGTTAACACTTCTATGTACATTAAACTTTGACATTTTTATGTCGCTTTTAAGCAATAGAAACTGAACCAAGTATTTTATGTTGTATGAAACTGTTTCAGTCGGATAAAAGTAAGAAAATATACAAAAAATAATTACATTTCACTACACTAAGGAAACTTGTAGAAAGTCAGAAGTTAATTACCAGATTAACTCATGCTAGATTAATGAAATATCCTTGTATGTACATGAAATGTAAATATTTTTTGTTTCAACGCAAAAAAATAAAATAAACATTGAACTGGTGAATTGATGTACATGTATATAGATATTTTTGAATCTCATAAAATATTTATTTAGACAAACTTTTCAGAGGTTGTGACTTACTTTTCTTTTAATTGACAAAGTTGACAAAGAGGCCAGTACGGTGTTAGTCACCATTTTGAAAAAGTTTAAAATCCTGGTTGTTGTTTGTGAACAGCACCAATAAGTTTGTGTCAATTTCACTTTATTTATTTGTCTATAAGTCGATGTAACATGAAAGATGAAGATCTATTTAAACATTAGATTAGAAAAAAACAACTATGTTTCATGTGGTGCACAATCATTTCATGCATTTATGTACATACAATTGCTTAAATAGAAAAGATTTGTGAGCTTATCAAAAACTGACAATTGTTTGTCAGTGAAACAGATCCAACAACTAAATCAATGCTTTCTGTGTCATTTCCTACATCAAAGAATGTTAATTGCTTTATTTCCTAAAGACATTATTTAGTGGTAAGGATTTTGAAATCCCAAATGTTTGAATGTTTATTCGGGTTTCAAATTATGAATGAATGCATCTAACGGAGTCAGCTACTGAGTGGGCAAGTTACCAAGGTCACATCACATCCAACTCAATGGAATCCTAAATAGGTGATAATTTCACTTTTAGGTGATCTCCTAGTTAGTACTGACTGTAAGGATTTGTTCTACTAAAATAACTCATCAAACAACTTCAGCGCGGAGTTAATACAATGGTCAGTGTAAGAACCAACCAGCATAGGTTCAACTCCTGAGGTGACTTATTTCCAAACTAATTCAGAAGGAAAAATTGTCATTAAAATTTCTTAAGGATAATACAGATACAAGATGTATTGTTTTGTGTTCAACTTTAGCTTCTTGGGTTTTAAAAAAAAAGGATTTTGTAAAACTATCGATTATGAGTAATATATATACATTATATTAAAATTTAAATACATTTTTTATGTTATAAAAGTTCACACAATTGATACAATAAATTAGCATGTGACACAGTCATTTGTCCTTGTTAAACTATACAATGAATATTCAAAGCCAATAAAGCCAGTTTTATTTATAATTTGAGTCAGTTGAACAAACTGTGATTCAGTAACTAGTAACTGAACAATAAATACCACTAATATGATGACTTTACTGATAATTTTTATGATCAACAGGTAAAGGATTTTCATTTTTTTAAACTGGTTTTTTTTTAACATACATGTACTTTCAATTTTTAATATATTTTTTGTTGGTGATTATTATATATTTATGTTATATATTTTAGATTATATGAACACTACAAGCAACTGTTCAAGATTGGCTAATTAGAGATCTGCCTTAAAAATGTAATACCTATAAAATATCAATTTTTTTTTGTGAGAATTATTGGATAAGAAAAAATGTATTTAAGCTGGTGTTAAATGAATTTTTATGGCATTTAAAAAAATAGATAAATTGTGAATCTTCAATTTTACAACCGAAATGAAACATGTTTTTAAAATCTTTAAAAAATCAATATTGAATAACTTTGAATATAAATTCTTCAGTCTTGAACTTTAATAAATTTAATTCATATTTATTTTTGCTTGGGCCTCTCAAAAATAAAATTGGAATCTCCTATTTATGGGCATTGATAGCCTCAATAGCCACCAATGTAACTCTCATTTCTACATCCTGCTTTTATCAATACATTTATAAAACTTAATGAATGAACCATAAATTATTTTTATCTCTCTTAAATTTATCTAAAATTATAACATGAAAATGTTGATATGAGTTACATTAAATGTGACAGAAAAATATTGTGGTTGATTTACTTCAAGACTATGTACTTGCCAATAGAGGAACCTCAATACTTACTGATCCGCAAGTATCTTGCAATTTTTTAAAACCCACTCATTCTCTTTAGCGTTAAACCATGTCTCTGAAATCTCATTTTAATATTTTTTATTTCCCTTTACCTCCAGAAAACAACTGAAATTTTTACTTGAATTACAAGAGTAAACTAATAAGCTCTAGTTTTCATTTCATTTGAATGAGATGATTTTATTTAAGAACTCTTATGATCGATGCGAGAAAATAATATGTACATGAGTAAAAATGTTCACCAGGAAATCTTGTCATTATAAATGACCCCATAAAAAAAAACATGAATGGAAAATAATAATTGTAATTTAAATCCCAACTACTATTGCCTGCATTATTTCACCACTGTTTTGACTAATGTGTGGTATAACTTCATTTTAACTCTCTCAAATTCATATTTTGTAATGTAGTGGAATTATGTTTCAGTGATGTACTTAAACTTAAAGAGAGTATTACTAATTACAATGTTTTTTATGGGAAGGAAATGCGAAAGTATAAATCATTCACTTTTTTGTTTTTACTGTATCTATTGCTTGTAGTATTGACTCTTTAAATATGGATAGCTAAACATGGTATTGTCATGTGAAAGTTTAGTTTAATGCCTGCATCACTATTAAATACTATTTACATTTTGCAAAATTATTAAATTTTATTTTCTCCTATTTTAAATTTGATTGAAACTCTTTATGTCAAATTTTGATAATAACAAAAATATTTAATAAAATGCTTACTCTAACAAATATTGTTTGATTTAAATGTACTGAAACAACACATTCTATAAACAACACCACAATTTCTTATGTCATTCGTGTGATCTGCAATAGAATATACTATTTTTAAACTCGTCATTCCTGGATTTATCCAGACACAAAACCAAATCGTGAATCAATATTGAGCACCCTCTGTCATTAGCTTACAGTCACCACCTTAAAGAGATAATGTGTTTGTCCACACTTTTTACCTCTGATGCAATTTTATTTTTATTAGCTAGTCATCAGTCATATATATTTTTTTTTAAACAAAGAAAAGTGAAGAAATAGGAAACAGAGGGTGAATGCATCATCTTTCTACAGGTCAGTGATGAATGACCAGAGGGCCTTAGAGTTAGGGAAATGTCAGCATGAGAATTTGAAGCACTACTTACAAAGGTAGAATCTAAATTAACATAAAATTTCAACAACCTATTTCACCTGCAGTAACTCAAATCAATTCAGCCACGGCGATAATTTTAACTGTGGCATTTGATTAAAGAAAATAAAATTATATATAGTCCTTATGCCTAAACAACTAATTATAGTGATAATTACATTCTGTATTAAATTTGCTTATTTCTACTGGTACACATTCAGTCTGAAATTTTTTAATAGATATTCTCAAAATAGCCTTTGCTTGACTATAAATTAACTGAATATACTTTGAATTAATCATACAAATTATTTTTTAGAGTACAACCTTAAATAAGATATCCTTGTGGGTGGCTTGTCCACAACTTTAAGGAAAATTAAGTGTACAACACCCAGACCAATTTCATTCTTTAAAGAACTATATTTCTTGTGGATTTATTCCCCCTGGTGAACGGAAACCTAATATTGTGGATCCTACTTCCACTTCTATTTTCTCAATTGCAGCAATGCTTCATCAATTTTGACAAAATTGTCCCAATTAATTGTCTCTTTCTCATCATAAAGGAATGTTCGCTCTCACAAAAATATTTCAGAGTTATTTATTTACCCCTCAATTTTCCGTTGCTATGCTAGTATAAAGTCATCTGATAACAATGCATCCACATAGCAAAAATTTGTTGTGATTTTCTTTGTTTATTACCAGCATAGCCTGACGCTGTTCTGTGGCTCAGAAATCTTGTGACTTTTATTGCAGCTGCTGCTTACTTGATTGAGAATCTGTAAAACAAATCTGCTGTGCGAATGTATCAAACGATTAAAAAAAAAGTAACAAAACAAAAAAGTTGACCAAAACACATATTCATGTCATCTAATTAATATTTATTAATGAAATGCAAGAAATTTGACATTACCAGGGATAATTTGAAGAGGCTGCTCCAATTTTTTAATTTGCTAAAATAGACCAAACAAATTCTCACTGTCAGCCATTACTTGATCCCTAAGCAATTGTATCAATATCTGGTTAGAGGAATGTGAATGGTTAGAAGGGAAAAATTCATGAATCTGAATACTAAATCTGAGTTATTCAAATTTAAATGGTTGCAACAACACTGTCAGCAATGATTTCCTATGCGTATATATCCCAAACAGAAATCTGGGGACGTGGTGGTCGAGTGGCAGCGCACTAGACTGGCGTACCGATGGTCACGGGTTCGAATCCGTGTGAAGGCAAGGGTTTGTTCCCGGGGCCTAGGGCGTCCCTGAGTCACCCCGCTCCGAATGGGTACCTAACTACATAGTAGTTAGGCGGCTGGGTAATGCGTGGAACCCACAAAGCTGTGGCCTGTGAATGCTGCATCACTTGCCAACAGATCATCTGTCATGGTCTGTGGACGCAACTATCTTCTGCATAGAAGGAGCGTCTGTATTGATAAGATAAGATAAGATCTTTCTATTTAGATTTAAAAATGAAAATCTAAAAAAAGTAGACTGTGATCAAATTTGTCTGTTACTTCTTTAAAGAAAAATTTGATTGTGTGGTGACCAAAGTACAGTCATTGATTAGGATGTAGTTAAATTGTTAAGATCACAAGCCTAAAATACAGTTAATATCTAATTATATATTTTATTTAAAAAAAACTTTTTTGTATTCACCTCATTAAAAAAATATAGAGTGAGTTTTTTTGTCTTGAAGTCTATCAAATATTTGACAGCCAAAGAATTTCTATTATTATATTTATACCAAGTATGCAAAATTTCCCAGTGATTTATAATGTTATGATGAATTACTGCAAATGATTTTTGCCTGGCAGCGGCCTCACCCACAAAGAACATCATTGTAAGTTAGGCTATTGAGACTTATTTAGCCTTTCATCTTTATTATGTCCTAATACATGAAGACTTTTCAATTACCTTTAACAACACAACAAATAAATGAGTATATTGGGGAAAAAATACATAGATTATGATACATTCAGAATCTGATTTCTAGGAGATATAAGCCACTGTTTATTATAACACTATATCAAGTTGTGGACAGGTTAAACAATTCTTGCTACAGGCATCGTTTTCCCACAATGTAATCAACACTGGATATAAATGGATCAATAAACACAATGCTTTTCTTTGAACTCAATACTTCAAGGTAATACTAGTGTAAATCACCCTTTAAAATATTTGCCAAGACACGAAAAGGTCCAAACAAGCAGGGTCACACATTATTTTCTTTCAGGAGAGGAGCATGGTCAAGTGGGACACTTGAGCAAATTGAATTTTTGGTAATTTCATCACAATGGACAAAGCAACAATGAAACTAATTGCCCATTTCAGAGTATCAGAAGTTCTTCATGAAATAAAACTACTGTTATTTTTGGATCCTGGATAGGGGGAAATCTAGTGCATTAAAACAAAATTTAAAAACTTGTATGAATATTTTATTGGTTAATACAGCATGAATTGATTTTTATAGTAACACTCACACCCCATAGATCTCCCCAAAAATGTTTTTTTTAAAAAATCTATGAAATAAAATCTAATAAATTTCACTCCTGTGTGCTCACTTGTCACCTTTTCATGTACAAACAATAGCAAACACAATTATTATTAACAATCATCTGCTAACAATTCGCAATTAGGTATCGCCCCAGTCACATATAGTATAATAGCATTTATAATTCACAGCAAATGATGGGTGATGATTATTGCAAAGATATCTCTTCATTAATCTGGACATTTTACTGGCATTAACATGAACATGTGGATTACAATACTGGGAGACTACTGGGAGAAGTAAGAGATGATGGAGCAGAGTAAGAACAGCTTTGGTCAAAAAGTAGAAGATGTATGGTCAGCTACATCCCTATGTACAAATATCACATCAACAAAATATGGACACATGGAAATTTCTTTTTTTAAACAGTAAGCTGTTACCCCATTTTTAAAAAAAATGGTATAGTTTGTACCTGACAACATGATGATGTCTGAACAATTGTTATCACATACATATGATTCTTGGTTAAATACAGTTATTTGAAACTTTTCTTAGAAATTCAAACTAAATATACAAATCTAATTGAATATAGGCTAATATGAGGGACAGTTTAATTTCTTCAAACTTTTATATTTTACAACCAAAGTCAAAGTTCTATTCACATTTTCAGACCCTGAAATTGACAAGCATGAAACAACAACTGATTTGTTCTTGACTCCCGGCAGGGGAGACCAAAGTTCAATAACTCTGAACAGAGAAAACTCAGAATACCATTGGCTGACAAACTTGTAATATTTTTACTATTTCTTTTGATAAAGAAAAAAAACATTATTTGGACAATTGCAACATTATTTAAAGTGATTATGGGCATCACGTAAAGCAGTGACAACACGCAATGGCTGAATGAGTATTTTTTAAATGTTGTTCAGTAACTGCCTTGAAAGTATTATCAAATTTGAACACTTCTTTTATTATGTTAATTTTTTATTTTCCCAAGGACTGATGAAATTAACTGAAATAACTGTTATAGGTCCATGGTTTTATTATCTTAAGTCACTGACAAATGACATCAGGGTTTTTGATACCTCGTTTCTGCACTATGATAAGTTACAACAAAAAAACATCCCTATCTTCATTTAAAACATTTTAATACTTTGAGATCAGTAGTTTTTCTAAATTGCCAAAGGAATCCAAGGCACAGAAAAACATAAAGGTAATCTTTATTTGCCATGTAACGAAATAGTCCAATAGATTATTTAAATTTAATTGTAAAAAATAACAAGGGAAGAGAGACACCACAAAGGGAAGTAACAACTTTGGAAGACAAATGGCAGGAGGGTTGTAAATCTCTCTTAATGTCTTTAAATTTCATTTCAAAATAAAGCAACTTTTTAAGCTTATAAGCAATTACAAAGCGCACAATTTTTGAAAGTATTATCAGCAATGGAAAGCTCTAAATATTTTTGTCTGAAAACAGAGTAAAAATAAATTAATAATCTGATCTAGACGGTGTCCTATCAAATCTCTTGTTAATGATACTATTTTAACAAACATGTCCACTAGGCAGCATTTTATCAACATTCAGATCAGACTGCAATCGGTTATAAACATGGACATTAACTTAATCAGTAGAATTATTGCCAATCTCAAGTGAAAATCAATAAAATATTTATGATTTAAATACTACCCTCCCAGGCAGCACATGCAGCAACAACAGAAAATAACAGGTCAAAGAACAGATTGAGGATTAGATAAATATTTGCATAATTGTATCAGGGAACATACATATAAAGTCATTTTTATCAAGGAAAATACATATATAGTCATCTTATAGAGGTGGAAAGTAAAACCTACAACAGATTTTCCAAATCATCAGAGGAACCCAAACTTTAAACATATTTGCTTAAGTCCTATTATCTACTCAAAGATGATATTATTCAAAACTAATTATCTTTTTATTGAGGTAATTTATGAAGATAAATTGAAAATCTTACAGTAAAGTAATAATGCAAAGTGTCGGGAATAAAATTAAAATTATAAAAAAATGTAATAAAAAAAATTAGGGAAATTTATGTTAATTTGAGAAATATATTGATCATGAGTTTATAGCTTTAAACAAGAGACCAATTAACTTTTTTTTAAAAAAAATTTGTGTAAGGGAAAAAGATAATTTGAAACCATATTGAAAATAAACAAGGGATTTCTGGAGTGGGAGTTTACAAATTGGAATGTTTCATTTTTCTTAATTTAAATTTTGAATTTTCAACAACTAAAAAAGCAACCAAAAAAAAAGCTTTAAAACTGACCAGTGAGCTTTAGCAGAGATAGTTCTAGAATAGTTCCTGGCAAATTTAGTGTTATTTACAGTAGGGCCAAGCACTAGTATTGTATCTATTCAATGTATTGACTGATAATGTTAACTATAACAGAGGTCTGCTTTAGCTCACTCACTATTATCTCTAACACTCGACAACACCTTAGATAGCAAAGGAAGATATATCGAAAGTACAAGAACCACAATGTCACAGAGATAATTGTTAAACCTTTAAAGATCATGCAATTTGAACAAAACAAGAGTTAAAAATATAAAAATGAATGACGTTTCTAAAAAATGTATAGTTTTATTTACTGTTCGGCAGCTGTAAAGAAATATATCAAGGTTTTTAAAATTTCCACAGCCTTTTAGAAGGTTTGCAATGATTTTGAGATTTCTTATAATTTGAAAAAAACCAGTAACACTTTTAACTTTTGAACATCCAGTTGTTTCCGGTTATCATCATCTAGTCACCAGTGGCATCAAAATTTTCTTCTAAATGAGTCTCAACATTTGGTGAAACCTTATGTTAAGACCAAGGTTCCCTCTAAAGTTTGTTGGTCCATGTGCATAGTACAAAATTCTAAACTGCTGCAAGGCATCTCTCAGATATCTAGGCGGCTGCACGGCCAAAGGGAACATTGGTCAAGACTGTCTTGTTTCCATTACCATCATTTCATAAAAACAAAGTCTCAAATCATATGCCATACTGAGATCTTTAGGAAAGCTGTAAATGCAATCTCTTTTACTTTTAATTTGATAAAAAAAACCTGGTCAAAATGTCTAACCGACATTTGGTGATAGTATCACATTTTGTCAGCTAACCGCCACCAGTATCATTCTTCAGTCTATTTTATTCTCGTTTTTAAAAAAAACATAATTTATAATGTACATCAATAGCTAATCTATTTTCATCGCTTTTATTATTGTTGAATACATGTGTGTAATTAAACATCAAACCAGCAATCAAACTAAAATACTGAAGCAATACATTCTCACACAACACAAACGTTTCACTAATGCTAGTCCAACTGAATGGCCCACAATCAGAAGGACATCCCTTGTTTAACAAAACAAAATCACACAAGTTCTTAATTGTTAGTTATCCCAAAGCTAATCCAAAAGAAGCAAAAATTCTCACAAGACTGGATGTTGTATGAACACCAGTAGGAAATATGATGCAACGGGTCGGATGGGTAGCGGGGGGTCTAGAGTTGTTGCTGGTCATTTTGGTAACAGTGATGCCACAAGGTGTGAACTATGGAGTCGCTCTGCTATGGCAATGTATCATTTTGGTAACAGTGATGCCACAAGGTGTGAACTATGGAGGTGCTCTGCTATGGCAATGTATCATTTTGGTAACAGTGATGCCACAAGGTGTGAACTATGGAGGCGCTCTGCTATGGCAATGTATCATTTTGGTAACAGTGATGCCACAAGGTGTGAACTATGGAGGCGCTCTGCTATGGCAATGTATCATTTTGGTAACAGTGATGCCACAAGGTGTGAACTATGGAGGCGCTCTGCTATGGCAATGTATCATTTTGGTAACAGTGATGCCACAAGGTGTGAACTATGGAGGCGCTCTGCTATGGCAATGTATTTTTTTTGTTTTTTTTAAGTTGTCACCATTAGGCCCAAACATGATGACTCTCCTATATATATAAGATTATACATGATATATACAGAAAGTGCATGCAACAGATGACTAGATGTATAATGCTTGGTTGCCTGTACATGTAGCAGCAGAAGTCTACTTAAACTTGGAGTAAAGAAACATGGCCACACTTACTGATTGCCTTTCTTTAACTGAATCATAAAACCTGAGGTGAAATTCCTGTTTCCAAGACTTCTTCAATTCATTGCATATTTTAAACAAACACACACACATATATATAGACTCTGGACAAAAAAACACATTCAACATACCCCGCTATTTATAGAATGGTGCTGAGCAAACTCACCCCAATCAGTTAGGCAAGTTGAAATAAATCTGAACTGAGGTGTTACAGAAATCGTGGCCAAACTTTCCTAATTGAATACTTCTTATTTACAGTTTATGTGAATGCTTCATGAGCTACAACAGTTTACTAAAGCCATGGAGGGTTTGGGCTGACACAAATTTGATATCATGGAAACACAGACAAACTACCAATGCAACACAGTGCGCTACACATTGTAGAACCTTAGTCAAGTCAAGTTTACCACGGAAACAGAATAAGACAATCTACTGATAGAGCTGATTGATCCAAGCCTATGCCAACACAAGAAACCTCTCCACAAAGCTAGAGTCTGGTCAACATCTCAGTGCCAACAGCTACGTGGGACGTTTCCGCTGTGTTTGTGGTGTCAAGCTGTTCAGCCTCTTCACAAGTGGATTTTGGTAGACCCAGTGCTCCCCTACTTCATGGAAGTACTACAAGAGAAAGTTTAAGTCAGACCCGTTAGTCATCATTATAATTAAGTCCAGCTGTGAAATAGACCTGAACATTACATGAAAGTATGGCAAGCCTTTAAAAACAACAGATAATTTCAGAATTCACTGAGTTTTCAGGGACATTGCTCCGAAGTCTTGTTTTCACGAATGCATACAGAGATAAGAATGATAAAGATTATATTTGTGTATGTTCAATACAAGAAAAGACTAGAAGACTATAAAGAAGGTATTGAGAGAAAGGCTTGTAATAGATGTAGTAAATAGATAGTATGAACAAGTTCTCTATGTTGTATGGTTAAATGAACAAGGTACTTGCAATCCCTTGACATAAACCCAGGATGTTATAAACAGACATTCATTACAATTTGTAGAAATTGTTTAAATTGTTTAATACGCAAATGACAAGCCAATAGCTGTAGCTTTGGACAAACCTCATTCTCCCATTTTAAGCTGTGATCTTTCCTGTATTTTGCCTCATCTCTTTGTCTCTGCTCAAGTTTATGTTTCTCCTCAGTGGCCTCGTCAACTCGCTTCTCCTTGAGATAAAATGTCACATCCCGCCACAATCTAGGAAACAGAATTTTTTTTAAAAATCATTTAACTCCAATGATTAAATGGTTGACAAATTCCTGTTTTTGTCATGCATCTTGTTGATATTTGTTGATATTCCTATAATAGCATGACTAGTAAGATAAAGATGCCTTTTGTTTAAAGCTCTCACAATGTATCTATACCAGATGGATATTTTAGGTAAAAATGCTATGGCACAACTGCTGCTGTTATTATTACTTCCCTTGTACTCTTGAGTTACTGTTCATTACTGGGAAAGATTGACACAATGTCATTTTACAGAGAGTTATCATTCTTTATTGGGTAGTATATTTCAATACCACCATCTTTGTTGCACTAATCAATTTCTTGACTGATTTCTCTGTGAAAAATGAATGCCAACCTGTGTTTCTTTATTCTGTTTTAATGTCTCATAGATCTGTACTTTCCTCAGTCCCACCGGTAACAATGGATAGTTATCCAGTACCATTTATAGTACCTCTAAGAAAAGCTTTGGAATGACTAAGTATCCCCCCCCCCACCTTTTATGAAAACAGAATCCTGTTTGTTTTTTATTTTGTACGACCTTTGGACTGCTCTTTTCATCATTTTTTTTAATAAGAGCTTGCATCCATTTTTTTTTCTTTCTTTCAATTGTTTAATATTAATAGGTGAGAATGAAAATTATATTACATAATTAAATAAATAATACTGCAGTTTTAAGCAGGTGCTAAAGAAAACGTTAGCTGAAGAGTTGAAATGTGTATTTTTTGTCATAATCTAAGTTTACATTATCTGTTTTTAAAGTATTAACTCTGCTAGAAAGTGCATGAAAAAACTTGTCTAAATGAGGGAGACAAAAATTATAATTTTAAATTAGTTCTTGGTTCCGTAATGTCCATTATCACTACATGATTTATTAATTTTTTTTTGTTTTTTTTTGGGGGGAGGGGGGGGGGATATTAAAATAATAAAACTAGCTCAGAATGACTAGAATGAGCATGCATGGTTTTCTATCTGCATTTACCGTCTTGATTCTAATTCCCCTTGCTGGTCACGTGGTCTCACAATCTTTTTAATGATGGGTAAAGTCTTGGTGTCTACAAACACTTCATTTTTCTAAGAGGAATAGTCATTAAAAAAATGTATTACTTAACGAGTAAGCCACATATATGATAAATTTAAAAAACACACTCGATTTAATCACATCACTAAAGTTAAGCTTAAATTTTTGCACTGTCTGTGTTTCAGTAGCGAAACAAAAAGTCTTTTTTTTTATCACTCTTGTCATGGCTCATACTGAACTTTATATAATGGACTGTAAACAAATAATATTCCACTTTTATAATCTTAGAAGATGCAATAGGTAAAACAAGCTAATAGAATTATCATATATACTCGTTCTATAGCCTGTTGGTTCATAAGCCGACCCCCCCCCCTCTTTTGGAAGAGAAAAGTATTAAAAGTGTGTAACCCGCTCTTAAGCCGACCCCCCAAAAAAAATAATAGGACAGCGTAAACAAAATGGTACACATTTTTTTAAAACTACAAGCTAAATCGGTCATTATGATTGTTTACTTTGTACTACCTATCTTTGTCTTTGTGCTCTTTGTTAGGCAAGAGTTACCGGGGCGAAAGAGCATACATTAAAATTCGTTGTTGAAAACAATATTTGTAAAAAAATTTATTAAAACATTCACAAAAATAAATAAAATGATTAAATAAGGTAAGTGCAGATGTTTAATTATAATTTATAGCTTCTGGTAGAGCAGTCGAATCTTGTAGAATGCAGAAAAAGAGCTTGATGATCTTCAATAACAACACCGATATTCAATGCACATGCAGAAATCACATATGCCCCGCGAATGCACATGCAGAAATCACATATGACCCGCGAATGCACATGCAGAAATCACATATGACCCGCGAATGCACATGCAGAAATCACATATGACCCGCTCGCAAGCCGACCCCCCCCCCATAACCTTTTCCCCTAGATTTTGTCCAAAAAAGGTCAGCTTTAGAACTAGTATATAGTATATACGGTAAATACATTCTGTTAAAAGAAGAATATCATCATTTCAAAGTTATACTTGACTAAGGTTTAGTTGTTTTTTTTAAAAATAGTCTTGTCAACATGTTTTGTGCAAGCATACAACAGAAGTTACAAATTCTTACCCCTGAGGCCCATTTAGCAAACATGACACCATTCCATTCTCCCTCGATATTGACAAAAGGTTTTTTGTCATTGGGTTCAAAGATCTGTGCTGTTACTTTATGTTTTTTACTACCGTAAAAAGGCTTCAGAGATAACAGAAGAAATTTATTAATTGCTTTTTTTACATTCAATTGTTGACAGAAAGTAAATTTTGATTGGATAGGTTTTATAGCTTTATTTATAATAAGTAAATAGAATATTTATTCAGAAATTATATTCTTATGGAACCAAATCTAATTTTATTGGAAATGTAAAGCATATTATACTATGCCATAAAACTTAATACTACATCAGGGGTGAGCAAACTTATTGACTCAAAGGCCAATTTATTAGTGGTGGATAGAGGACCAAAGGCCACATTGATTTATCAGTGGTGGATGGAGGACCAAAGGCCACATTGATTTATCAGTGGTGGATGGAGGACCAAAGGCCACATTGATTTATCAGTGGTGGATGGAGGACCAAAGGCCACATTGATTTATCAGTGGTGGATGGAGGACCAAAGGCCACATTGATTTATCAGTGGTGGATGGAGGACCAAAGGCCACATTGATTTATCAGTGGTGGATGGAGGACCAAAGGCCACATTGATTTATCAGTGGTGGATGGAGGACCAATATCCTTAAATGTACATCAATTATATTGGTAAAATCTTACAACAACATTTTGATTAATGAGTCAAATGAAATCAAACACATACGTTTGTATTTGATTACAGTGTCTTACAATACACATGTCATTCACATCTTAATCCTATTACTCTCAGAGTTCTCAGTCCATCAAAGTGCCTGCCAGTCAGCAGACCGTAGTTTGCTCACCCCTGTAAAAAATATCTGAAAATTGAAATACCTTGGTGTGAAACTCAACTAGAGCAGAGTAGCCTGTCTTGACACAGTTGATGTTGATCTTACCCCCCAGCTCCACCCAAGGAACAGTCAAAATAGATCTGCAAGTGCAAAATGAAAATCACCCATGCTCCAGGTTACAAAATAAATCATCTTATTATTGAAAATATAAAAATTAAAATGTGTTAAGTAAAAAATATTTTTTCCCAGCTACAGCCAATAAATTTTATGTTATAAACAAAAGGATTTTTTTTTGTACAAGTCCGAGAGTATGCCTTTTTAAAAGTTTGATTTTAAAGATAGATGGGATATGAAAATGCTAATGAGCCACTAAAATAAGTAAACGTCACTAATATGCCATTCTATTGGTTCCGATGACATGCAAATTTTTGTCAAACAATTATTACTATTAACTTTGAATGCAGTTTGAACAAAAGTAAAAAGTGACCATCAAAATATAGAACATTATTTTAAACAAGGAACAAGTTACATGTCTATCATGCAGTTATAGTGAGAAATGACAATATGATCTAGTGTACCTGCCATAAGCACTGGGAAATGTTAATGTATACTCCTCATCATAATCAATAACAGATAGAACACACTCTCCAATCATGTGGACTCCAATAGACAATCCTAAAAACTTGGACTTGGTCCAGATGTAACCATCTAGAGAGATGCGCTTGTTGTAATTTTCACTGTAGAAGGCTGAAACTTGTATTATTACAAAGGAATTATTATCCAAAATTTGTGGGTTTCTTTCAAACATAAATTTGAGCTTTTGTATACCAGATTTTATTTATATTATAAAGTGAGTGAGCATTTTATTTAAAATGAAGAGCTATAAATAAAACTGAGATTTTTTATACAAAAGAAAGATGAAAAGTCCATGAAGCACTAATTTGTTTGAAGACTAACTTGGTGGGTGATGTGAGACCTGCTCAGCTATAAATACCAAATTGTCCCTGGAAGCCCAAGGTATAGGACCATCACTAGCTGTTTCCTTTTGAAAGAATTGTACACGAGGAGAAGTTTCAAATAAGTGACAATTTCATCATTTACTTTCAATTTTTACCTTATTTAAAATATTTAATAAATTTTTATTAATATTTTGCATGTCTTAAGATGAATCTTCTAAAACAAATAAAAATTAGGAAATACCTGTGACATACAATCAGACTTACATTATCACTAGTGACATCAGGTAGCTGCCAGTGGCATTTAAATGTTTCTCCTAAGATTGGGTTGTATGGCTTTTTGGCCACTTCACTGGGCCGACCAGCATGAAACGCTCCCAAATACCAGCGTATAACTTGTACCATTCTGTCCCTTGGACTCGTAGCATCAGCTATTCTGAAATAGGGCAAAGTGGAGATTTTTAAAAACCTTATTTAGAGTAAATTTTAGAGTGATGTAAAGCCTCCCCATTCCCCCCTCCCCAATTCTGGGCCTAATTCCACAATATATTTTCACACAAAAAGTATATACAATTGTTAAAGATTTGAATAACTTATCCTCAGTGCCTCCCAAGAGAACTGATGTTATTTCAAGGACTCATTAAATGTTTTAACAAAAACTATGTTTTGAATTTGATAGTCAGATAACCATTTAAAAAAGCTGCACAGTTTTGACATTCATTTTTAAAAAATGAGTTTGGCACGTAAGCCAGGAACAAGAAGGTTAATTTCAGGTTAGCTGTTATGAGGCTTCATGGTACCAACACTTGAATTTCAACATTTAATGATGACAAACTCTATAACCTAACATTCATTTAAACATATTACAACTAAACAGTGACTGGCCCAACTGTCACGGTCAGATGTTGTGGTGTGAGAATGACTGGGCGTAAATGTAGTGAGAGTGTGTAAACACGAGTGAACACCAGTTCACGTGGACAGTTGGGTGAACTGAGAGTACGTGAGAGTTGTGATCAGCGGGCATGACAGAGGTCAAGAGACTCGGGGCAGTAGAGCTACGGACAGTGTGAAGACTGGAGAGAGTTGAGAGCTGAGGGCGGACCGAGATGGTCATGGAAAGGTTGGGTGAAGATATACACAGTGAGAAAGACAGACTTGGAATGGCATGAAGCTGCAAACGTTGTCAACTGTAATCTTTTCCATGGATATACCCATTGATGTTATTAAACTTGTATTTATATTTAACCAAGAGTGTTTGTGACTTCGTATACCACATCCACTATGGTATTTTGTTGTTTATGTTAACCGACTGAGACTCCGTCGGAGTACCGATGCTGGGTTATATCTGTGGCCAAGGGGCGGACCTGAATCCCCCTAGACACGACGCCGCCACACCAATAATGGTTTTAGACTTACTTGCTGAATGCGTCAGGGTGAGCAAAGAAATCTGCAAACATCTCTAGCAGAGAACGTCTCTCTAAAATAAATGTAGGCAGAACAACTTTGGTGAGGTCCATTCCTATCCGCACCTGAGACAGTAAGTGCCCTATGATGCTGCCATGCTGCTCCATGGAACCCACTGGTGGGAAAAACATAATACTGATTCTAAATAACATCACTTGGAACTATTTAAAAACATAAACTGGCAAATACTAATACACATAATGACAAAAGCATTTATGAGAACAAATAAAAAAATAAACAATATTTTATAAGCCTATTAAAGTAATATTCTTGCAAATTAAAAAAAAAGATAAAATGTCAGACTTACAATCTTCGTTATCTCTTGTATCATACAACTCTGAGGAACAAAACAAAACACTTAAAAGTTAGTACATTGTACTCTAATATGCAAGATAAAAGAGAATATACATTTGAATAGAAAAGCATGACAAATAAATATATGAATGAATCTCTTTAAGTTTACCATCAAAGTAGTCCTCAGCAGCAGATATGATGGGAGTCTCTGACTGGGGTTCTTGTGAGACATCACTCTCAGCATTGGCTGCGTCTCCTGATGTTGGATTGTGTTTGAGGGATTCACTTCTCCTGAGGTGATACATTGAAGAGATGTTCTTTTGTGTTTAACATGTAGTGAAAGACTAGACTGATCTGAATGTTGTTCAAGACATTTAACACATCATTTATGTACCTTGACTCATGATGATCATTACAAGGTTTCTGGCATTGGTCAAATCGGGTGTTCTGACACTGCGGTATGGGGGGTTATGAAAGCCACAGGCTCTACTCAAAATCAGTTTCTGATACAGACCCAAAGAATGACATACCATAATTGCAAAGTTATAGCAATATAGCCCAATGTTGTTTAATTTAAGAACTGCTGGTTCAGTTTGATACAAAGCTTTTTTACTCACTGTAAATTGAAGAGTTTTTTGTTTTTTTTAACATGCCACTTGTCCGGACATAACCTGGTGGTCATGGCTATTTCTTCCTGCAGTTTCCTACTGAGTTGGTTTACATTCAATTTACAAGTTATTTACCAGATTAACTTAAGGCTAAGACTTAAGTTTTTCTCAATTTGCAACCTCATGTTAAAGCAATGTTTGGCTGTACAAAGTGTACTAAAACTTACTTTGGTGATTTCTGCTCCTCAGCATCGTAGAATTCCTCATCTTCACTAGATGAATAGGATATGACAGGAAAGCTATCACCTGCTGCTGCCGTCAAGCTGTCATCTGGTCACAAATTCACAAATGATGGCAAATTAAGACAACACACTTTTTCATCAGTCTAATTTTTTTCTTCATTTTATTAATCTGGTTAGGATTTTCTGTACTTAATTAAGAAAATGTAAGTATTTTAATGCAATTCTTACATCTTTGTTTTGTTAAAATTAATGTATATGTTAAGAGAATATTTTAAACAAGTTTTACAGCAGTTTTAAACATCAATTTCATTAGTACTTTTAATATTTCTTCAACTTTTAATTCAAGATTAATTTTTGGATTTTGATTAATGAAAGGATAAACAGTTAGACATACTTTCATGTGATCTTGATTTATCTATTTTTAAAAAAATATCAAACTAAAAAAATAGTATCAACAAAATACTCAAACAATTTTTTTTCTCCAAGTTTTGCATTTCAGCAAAAGCTCAAAAGTGTAAGAGATTTTTTAAAAAATCAACTGCAATAATCAATAATGCAAAATGCAACAGTGACAATTATTTGTAGTACTTTGGTTACTGTAGTCATATGGCATCTTATAAGACAACTGTAAATCACATTGGTTGTTGTGATCTTCTGAAACAATTATCACACGGCTCAAGTTTTTAAAATATTTAGTGAGACTGATAAGTAGCCTTCTTTACACTGCAAATTGTAGAACAGAAATTTTTTTTTAATTCTAATTATTTTTTTTAAATAACAGAATTTTTAACATGCAACCCCAAACATGCAGGAAGCAGAGCTAATAAGATGGAGGACAGCACAAGGAATACTATTCATTGGTGAAGTCCATTGTAAATAACATAACTTACTGAAACAGTTCAATTTGTATTCATAAATAGTATAAATTTAACTGACTTAATTAAAATAGATGTGATTTTGGCTTACATTGAAAAACTGTAAATTAATCTCATTTATAAAAATATGAAAAGTATGAAAAATAGTACTAGTAATAATTTTGGAATTGTAACCAAAAAAGAATATTTTTTTAGTTAGCATAGTTATTAAAATATTTTTCTTAATCTTTAAATCAATTTTTTTCTTCAAACTAACTACCTTAGGTGTTTACTTTTCTTAGGAAAACATAAAAATCTACTTAGAAATTATATTTGAACAAGCAAAAAAGCCATAATGATACAACTAACATAACCTGATTATGTAATAGATAAAACATATCTGAAGGTAGGCAATTTAAAATAGTACAACAATTTCAACAATGTCAATTCTTCTACTGACATTTGACACTGACAATGAAATTTATCATTTTTCCCACATGTCTGAATCCTTCTTTAAAAAATTTATCTCATCAAAATTTGTTTTTCAAAGTATGAGCAGTCTTATGAACATTTCATAATCTAACTTTGACAACACCCTGACTAAAAATTGCCAAGATTGGTTTAAAATTGAAAAACAATGTTTAATTCTGAGGCTTTTTATGTTATAAATCACCTCAAATAAAAAAACAACTAATTTGTAGAGAAGATTTTTTGTAAAATAATGCTGTTTCCTACCACCTGTCCTTGACGTTTTTTTTCTTCAAACTTTAAATGAAATAGTTTCAACTTTTAACGGAAAACCAAAGTACTCTAATCATAAAGGAAACAAAAGTTTACATTTTATGTAAATAACCATTGTTGTTATTGAAGTTGACAGAAAACCGTCTAAAAGGAGGAGATCATGAATTGTTAAAGCTTAGTTTTTGTATTATGTTTTATTATATTGGCCCAGAGTCATAAAATGTATTATTTTGTAAGTGAGAGCACCAAAATTATTTAATGAGAAAAACAAACAATAAACATTTAATTTCCAGCAACAATTAATTTAATAGTATCATCATTGTTTTCACATAACAATGGAGCGATAGCATGCATTATCTAAAGCCTATAAAAAAAAACCATCCAAAGCTGGACTGCCGACAATTTCAAATTGTTAGCAAATTACACTAATGGTAAAAATATTTGTCCAAATTATAAAAAGTATGAAAATTACAGCTTGTAGTTGTTTATTTTATCTTTATACATTAAAATGAATTAAGAACCTCTGGTCTATAGGCAGTTAAAAGGAATATGAAGCTAATGGTATGAGATAGTTTCAGAAATTGTTAAATGACTGAAGATGGTATCGGCTTTCTGTGATCTAATTTTTTTTATAATTCATTCAAACTGTAATATTTTGTTTTGTTCTAAGAGAGAGCTTGAGGCTGTTGTCAAGATTTTCCATTGCGGCAATCTCCCAATATTATCTCTAAAAATTTAATCTTGTTTACTAGATAAAGCATAGCTAGTATTTTTCTTGTATATTATTATTTCTAGTTTTAGTTTATAATACAAGCGAAAAGGTTAAAAAAAATTTTTTGGATTAATACATTTTTTACTGCATGAGAAGATCTTAGGCATTAAAGTATTGGCCCATACATTTGTATGGGACAATCTTGTTTTGTTTAGAAATGAAATGTGGTATACCATCCAGGAATTATGGGTAAGTACTTAAGACGTCCTGCAGAAAGTGCCCCTAAAATAAAGCAATTAGCACAGAAGGCTAAGCAGTCCATAACAGCGCTCATTATATAGATACTTTGTAGCATAGCATTGTATTTGCAAGAAATAATAATTTATTCAAGACAGCTACGGAGAATACATTATAGATGGTACCAGGACAGGCAAGATTAGGAAGGGAAATGCTGGTCTGAGATGTCAGGTGGGGGTGGGGTAACCTGCTGGCTCGGCACACATTCTCCGTGGACAGGGATGGCATCACTGCAGCAAGGAAGAATGGTGAGCAATAAAGGGTAAGTTATCCAATATGGAACACGTCCTATTTCATTGAAATTTGCATGGACATTTAATATTCATTTAATCTAATGCTATTTAGGAATTAATACACATAGACCAAAAACTTTGCTTTATATCATGTAACATTCATAACATTGAAACCTGATTTATAGGGGAAAATATATAGCCATGCAGTAGGACAAAGTTTCTATATTGAGAAATATAATTATTGTCACAAAGTTACTAGATCTGCTCCAAACTGTATAAAATTAGCCACTTTGGTCAACTTCCTACTATAAAGATTCAAATACTTATTAATCAGGCTAATTTTGGACAAAGATATTAATTAAATGATTAAAGGCCATTTCACTCAGCTAAACACTTCTCAGTGATCAACCAAACAACATAGTTATTGCTGAAACATGAGATACATTATTTTAGTGTAATAGGAAGGGGCTGACTTTTGAAACATTCCAAGGTCCTCTGGATAAGTAGGGTACGCGAAAACCCGAAACTAACAGTCCCAACATGGAACGTCGAAGTCCGGTTAGGGTTAGCTGTACGGAACTTAGACGGGGCATCTGTGGTGGAGAATGCCGTCGATGACGAGAACCATTGTACCCGTTGAGGGTCGGGTCATCCGAAGCGACCGTTTTGTCCCCCTTTCTAGCTATTTTAGTGAACGGTACTGTTTAGGGCCAGTACAATTCTAGAAAAAGTGCCGTGAAGAACTTTGGTCTGACGTCAGCTCTGAGGAAACCTCCCAAATGGAGATGCCCTTACCCAACACTATGTGGTTGGCTATTGTGGTTGCCCGCACCCCCATAGGTAGGCTACAATGATGATTCCCCCTATCTTGCGACAGTCCTAGGTATACAGACCCGTACGCTGCACCATGGTGGCGCCGCAGTTACAGCGGGTCGAAGTAGGAAAAATCCACAACCTCCTGTTATGGGAGGTAACCCCTATGAGAGGCAGATTAGGTCGACTTGTGCGGCTGCCATCTGCCCAGACAACCCCCTCTTCTAAGGGATCGTCTCGGGGGTGCCCCCATCGGCTAGCTCCCCTTGGTGGAGAGGAGAAAGCTGCCGGAGAATTCAACCGAGGGGACCTGGGACCTATAAGAGTCTTAGTGACTCAGGGCCATTGACGCCATCTCAAATGTCTCATATTTAGTGTGATAAGAAAACCAAATTAGAAACTGACCTTGACGTGTGGATGAACCATAATGGCTGAAATTAGCGCCATCTGTGATAAGAGGGGAATCGCCAACTGCTCCATTTAATACTGGCTCTTTTAGGCATTCCTTTTTAAAAAAATAATGTTTTCCTTTGTATGATTTCTTTCAATAAAAATTCACCATGTTTGTTTGAGGTTTCATTTCATCCCAAAATTTTTAACAAGTAAAAGAAAAGATCTTACATCAAACTGTAGCTAAATACTAGAATAGTAAAACTTTCTTCATGCAAAGATTTTTTAAATTCAAACAATTTAGTTTAGTCTTCCTGATGAAGGGGACCCTTTGAAATTCAATAATCATTTTAACAACATTTATTTTTTGAACTTAGAGCAAAATCTAAATTTAACTATTTATTTTCATAAACCCTTGGTAAAACACAGTAGAAGTTGAGTGGTTCAGCAACTAATAAATACTATTTAATTGGCAATGTCAAAATTCTGGCATAGCTTTCAAATAATTCACATCTTATAGAAAATTATTATAATGTTCTGGTCTCCCCTTACACATGGCAACAAAGAAAGTGAATGCATTGTTTTATGGAACTTACTTTAGATATTTGAAGCTGAATTATGGAATGTTTGATGGCCTCAATCATTGCCTGAGAAAGTAATAAACAACAGATTCATAATGTAATAATACTGATTTTTTAAAGCATTCCTAAAAAAAAACGAAAATGCATTAAACACTTATAGAAGGATGATCTTCTTCTTCTTAGTCTATTCAGCTCCCAGTACAGCAGATGTTATCAATTTCTTTACTTAAGTCTCCAGCTATCTTCTCTTAATCTTTCCATTCTTTATATATCATAGTCAAAATCTTTTCTACAGTTAGTTGTGTGACTTCTTTCTGTTTTTCTTTAACATTTCATACAGTTCTTAGTCTTGCTTTATTAGTCTTCTGGTGGTCACAAAGAATTGAAGTTTTTTTCCAATTTATCGTGGATGATCTCCAGCTTTTTGAACCATAAAGTAGAACAGATATAACATTGGGGTATAACATTCTTATTTCTGTCTAGAATCTCATTTTTATTGAAATAAGGTTACGGCAGTTCTTGATAACTACCTTTGATTAGGGGTCTACCGATATGCATTTTTGCAGATACCGATATTACCGATATCTTTTTGCCGATATGAGTATTTGTTAGGACACAAACCAGCAGTCATATTTGATGACATCATTCCTAAATTTATCACTCGTAATTATTTATCTATTATATTAGGGGACTACCGATATGCATTTTTGCTGATATTATCGAAAAAAAATTCCGAAATGAGTGCCAATATGATTATTTTATAGGACAAATACCAGCGGTCATATTTGATGACGTCATTCTTCAATTTATCACTCGTAATTATTTATATTTCAATTAGGGGGCTACCGATATGCATTTTTGCCGATATTACCATTATTTTGTTCCCATATGAGTGCCAATTTGAGTATTTGTAATGACAAAAACCAGCGGTCTTATTTGATGACGTCATTCTTAAATTTATCAATCCTAATTATTTATATTTTATATTAGGGGTCTACAGACATGCATTTTGGCCGATATTACAGATATTTTTTTCACGATATGAGTGCCAATATGAGTACTTGTTAGGACATAAAATAACAGCGGTCATATTTGATGACGTCATTCTTAAATTTATCACTCGTAATTATTTATATTTTATAATTTAGGGGTCTGCCGATATTACCGATTTTTTTGTGTGGCCGAAACTAAGTTGCTGATGTGTTTACAAGTTTCCAATTCATGACCTAAATAAGACTCATGACAAAACAAACCGTCCTTTATAAAAATGTACAAGCAAAATTAAGAACTCCTTTTGAAACTTTAACTCATAATTATTCATTCTAACCAATAGTTTAATGGCTTTTGCACACGGCCACCTTTTATGAATGAAACAATGAGAACAAAGTAATTGTAATAGAGTGAAAATGAGGTTGAAGGATCAATGGTTGCCAATGACAACAAATCTGCACACTGTACATTTTGTTATTCCATACGAAACTAAATGTTTTAGACATCTGCGATTCTGCGTGCATCTTTGCTATTAGAGCAATTACGTCAACATGTTTACATGTTATCCATTTATTAGAGCAATTACGGTATACTTGGTATCAGCACTAGTTACACAGTATTTCCGAGTATACGAAAATTGGCCGATACCTAAACAATATCATAGCACATGGCATACTGTATCGTGGCTGTACATATTAATACTAGGACTCTTTTGGCTATTTCAATACCGGTATCGGGGTCGATATATTAATTTTATTAATTTGTCGAGATATTGTAAATCTAAATGATAGGGTTTTTTCTTTTGGTATTTTTTGACGTTAAAAAAAATATCGGTGACGTCAATATCGGGATCTTTACATGCTACCGATACCGATATTGCCGATATCCAGATATCGGTGCCGATATATCGGTAGACCCCTACCTTTGATTACCTATGCTTACTATCTGCATTTGATTAATACATTTTTAAGTTAATTCCTATAGCGCTAGTACCCGTGGCGCGCATTATATTGACACATTCTTGGTCTTTTGTAGTGTGAGGGGATATGACGTCATATTGTGTTTACTTTCAGAATTACTTATTTGAATCAACTTTAAATGTAATCTAGAATGATTTCCCTTGAATAAAAAAAAATCGGAAATTCTTTTTGGAAATTACGTTTAAATACTCTTTCGAGTTTTTATTACTTGTTTTTTTCATTTATATCAAAATCCAATCTGTTTAAAAATTGAGTCATGTTTTGCAGTTTATGATTTTGGGATAACATGGTTATGTCAACTGCGAAATCATTGTCTTCAAATTTATTTAGAAAGGGTACATTGTTCAGTTTCCCTTGCTTTTTGTTATCCTTCTCATTGCCCAAACATTTAATATTACAAAATAATTTCTAATTCCTTTATTTTAATTTATGAAATTTATATAGACAATTTAAAAACAAGAATAAACTTACATCTGCTGTCACTTTAATCACATTATATCTTTCCTTGTCAGTTTCATTTGGGCATTCATCGATTTTCTTCTCTAAAGCCTTAAATTAAGAAAAATTCATTAAAATTATTCAAGTATTTTGTGATGAAATCTTAGTGAAGAATATAAATATAATGAATATTTTTTAAATAATATAATACATAGAATTGATTTCATCATTGAACAGTCTTAAAATAATCATGTAACAATGCACTAGCTTCAGAAATTGCAAAGTATTTATCAAAAATTTCTCTCTCACTATTTTGCATGAAATTTTCTTTTTGAAGGATCTAATATCTAATAAGATAAAAGAATATTCAACATAGGTTATTGAAAAATGATTTATTTTTGACATTTTAAAAAAAATTTGTTAATTAAAGTTTGTCATTTAAATAGTAAAACACCTTTTTAAGGTTTCAATAATCCACTGTAGGATCTTTAAAGAATCCTTAATAAATTTTGTCTTCTTTAATTGGTTCTTATGTTCTTGTGATAGTATTTGCAGTAATTTCATATATCAGAAGTAAAGCAAGTAGTATTTTTAAATGTCAACCTATTCATTTTTTACCATAAGAGTTTACACCTCTCTAAAAAGAAAACCAAACAACAGTTTTAACACAAGGAAATACGATATAATATATTCTACTTAAAAAATATGTACCTCATTTTGCTCTATAAGCAACTGCAAATATGCATCAGTTTCCATTAGCTTTTTTTCAAAATCCTCCAAAGTACTTGCATGTTCACTGCCATCAGTTTTCTAAATAATAAATACAACAGTTACATAAAAGTCTGGATTTTCAAAATCATTTTTTCTCAGTAAATATTTATGTTCAAGAATCACTATCTTTCAAATGTCAGCTGCTTCAACCTTGCATATTTCAACATAGGTATTGGATGAAAATAAATTCTTTTGGGTTATTTCTTATTTTCAAAGACTTCAAGACAGAGGATTTGTTGTTTAGATTCACCTTCCTGATCTTCAGGTTAGTTTTTTTTTATTTACTTATTTTTATGTTTTGTTTGTTTGCTGATGATAATGATGTTTTGTTGTGGGTTTTTCAAGGCTTACTCACATCTAGTTGGATTGCTTTCTTTCCACTTAACCTGATAGCTTTCTAAACCTTTAATGCGGTTGAAACTTAACTCTTATAACCTTAACTATTACATTACAGACAAACCCTATCAAGTGGGTATCACCATAAATTAAATATTTAACACAGATTAGTTAAAACTGTTGAACCGAAAAAGGGAAAGTTCAACTGCAATTACCTGCCCACTTATATGACAAATAGCACTCTCTAAGGCTTCAATCCAACGTTCACGTTCCTCCTCATCTCTTGCTGTGGAATTTCATGAACAATACAGATTCAATTTCAACAAACTGCACTAAAAGTTTAACAAGCAGGCAACTCAAAATTAGAAAGCATTTAGGATTACTCTTTTAAAATCAAATAGTATTAGAGCCAATTTAAATCTTAACTATAATAATATGTACTAAGTAAAAACTATTTAAAAATTTTAAAAAAAAATTATTTTAAAAAGAATATTAAACATCTAAGTTTAGGTTTCAAAAAGCAACCTTGAAAATGAAATGTTTTGTGATCAACAGTGATGGTGAAAGTACTATCATCCTCATCATCAATGCCAATAATAGCTCCCTGGAGAAGAGGATTAACAGTGCAATCAGTTTTATGAACATTTTTATAAGACTTTTATTTTTGTATTGGATTCACAACAGCTTTTTGGAATTATTACTGGGAGTTTTTTTCATTATTTTTTAAATTGCATTTAAACCCTTGATTTAGAACATCATGAAACGTCATATTTAAAATCCTAAACAAAATTAGTTATTGCCTTTATTCTTTATTCATTGGCTGTGATATTTTTAAGGCATGACATAAAACACACCCCACTTCAATGCTTAATTGAGTGTGCTGATGAATTAATCAAGACCAGCTTTTTGCATTAAGTGCAATCAACTGAAAATCAATGAAACTGCTACCTTCAAGTTCAAAACAAATGACCAGAAAATTCATCAAGGTTGAATTGTTGCTAGATAGATTGATTGTTGTTTATTTTTATTTTTAAAAAAATCTAACTACTAAGTACAAATGTATTATATTTATACTTGTAACAACTGATATTATTGGAAATTTGAAAAAAACAATTTTACCTTTAAACGCACACATCCCCGTCTTGAGCCTTTAACCATTTTATCTTTAGACTAGAAAATAGGAATATGTAACCATTTATTTTGATTCAAAGGAAAACTTATACTGAAATGCATAATAATATTCTAATATGGCTTTTACATTTTCTTCTCATAAACACTAGCAAGCACTTCTTTAACTGAAAAACAGGTGACCCATCAAAACAGCCCCAGACAGAGATAATTTTTAAGGAGATTGGGGTATTTATGTACAATTTGTGAGCATTTGGGGACATATTTTAACAAATTTTATATTTTCTAACCTATTCATATGTATATATATATTTAATTACATGTATACTAAAAACTAAGATTGGCAATTTTCAAGAAACCATGATGCAGTGTACGATAAGCACTTTATGGCCGGTAGTGGCCGGACAAATAAAGACGGTTGAGACTGCGTAACATTGTATGCCAATACATGTGCCCCAGGGCATGAGGTAAACAATGGGTGTAAAGTCCTCTTTCTTCTCTTCTGGAAATCGTGTGTAAAATGGGTTGTCTGAACAAAAAGGGGAAAAAATTATAAAAATTTAAAACCCTAATAAAAATGGGGCTGTTTTGACCTAGGCCGTTTTAACAGGGGTTGTTTTGTCAGGGGCTGTTTTGACCGGGGCCGTTTTGTCGTGGTCAATTTGTCAGGGCCGTTTTGTCAGTGAGTCGAAAAACAAGATAAGTAGTATACATTTTAAAGTAACTATTCAAATTCATTGAAAGATTAAGGTTCAAATAAAGTGATATTTATCATCATTAATATTATTAATGTGGCTAGAATGGAGTCTGATCTAATTCAGTCAGTTTTATGGTTTTCATCTTCATGTTTCAATATTAATTGTTTCAAAAACATTCAAATTCAATTCAATCTTGGCAACCAGACATCAAAATGTTTTAGTTAGTAGAACTCTTCTGCTTCTCTATAATTTGACATCTTCTTGAGCTGTCCTTTCTCAGACTTTCTACATTTCTAGCGCATCCTACTTTTTAAAACTGCAACAATGGCAATGGCAATGAAAGGGTGTATTCAAGTTCAAGTATTGACTATGAGACTATTGACTGACTATTAATAATTAATTAATACTATTGAACTATTGTCATTGTCAATTGTATTATAATGGATGTTGCTAGCGTTACGACATGTCGTAACGCTAGCCAGGAAACTAGTGCTACGACATGTCGTAGCAGCAGACGATTCGGCGGGATGTTGCTAGCGTTACGACATGAACTGTCGTAGCAGCAGACGATTCGGTGGAATGTTGCTAGTGTTACGACATGTCGTAGCGCTAGCCAGGAAACTGCTGCTACGACATGTCGTAGCTGCAGACGATTCGGCGGGATGTTGCTAGTGTTACGACATGTCGTAGCGCTAGCCAGGAAACTGCTGCTACGACTGTCGTAGCAGCAGACAATTCGACGGGATGTTGCTAGCGTTACGACGTGTTTTTTTTTAATTTTAAAAAAATTAAATCAACAAAAAACTCGCCGGGAGCGAGATTAGAACCCAAGTATCGTTTTAACAATCTAAGTTGTTCGTCCGTCATAGTCGACGATGACCACTCTCATCATATTTGTATTTGACCTGTGCTAGGCCGCCACGTGTGTCCTCTGGTGGCTTATTAACCCTATTCAAGCACGCAATTTGCGTCGGCATGTTGGAGAAGAGATGGATGGGAACCCTTCAGGATGGTGTTTGATACGGTCCTTCCTGGCTTGACGTTTTGTCTTGGCAGCCTGTTGTCTATTACCCTCACAGACATTCCGTATCATAGAGCGCCAGTGGTCTCGGTTACTTGCTGCTGCTTCCCAGCAGGCCCGGACTTAAGAGACCCAGGGCCCCTAGGCACTTCGCATTTTGGGCCCTCCAACCATCTTGAAGCTTTTTGATAATGCAAGCCAGGCTTTCGAGCTTATGTAAAGATTCCACCACATGGGCCCCTAAGCAGGCTGGGGCCCTAGGCCAGGGCCTTGTAGGCCTAGGCAGAAATCCGGCCATGCTTCCCAGGAGCCATGTCTAATGTCAAAGGCCTTTAGAGCAGTTTTAAGTGCATCCTTGTATCACTTACGTGGACCACTGCATGCTCTATAGTCTATGCCCTGCAGTAAACTGACCATAGACGAGCCTCTAGCGAGGCGATGGTCGGGCATGCGCACTACATGGCCCACCCAGCGTAGTTGGCTCTGCATGAGGTTAGTGTGGATGCTGGATAAATAGGCTTATTAATAATATATAGCCTTAGTTACTACAGTATAGGCTGAGTATAGGCTATACTATACATGAACATCATTATTCATTGTCATTACGATTATCAAAATAATTTCCCAGAAGAATGGGGGCATTTAAAGTTGAACCATTACTAATAGTTTTCATAATACATTGTTTTTACCTCTTTGTGTTAACCTTTTGAGTTAGAGAAATATATTCCATTACTGAAAAAACTGGTAGGGACCATCCATATATTACGTACGCAAGGAGGGTGGAGGTCTTCAATTAACGTCATTTTGCGTATGGATTGAAGTTTTCTCTTACTCTTTCGCCGTTATACCCGTTATAAACACACAACGGGACGGCGATTTCACTGTTTGTATTGTTCTTTTTATCAGTTTTGTTATGTAATGTTCAAGACAATAAAATGTGAATGCTCTATTGTATTTCTTCAATAATTTCAACATGAAAAACACGATATTACAAAAAACTATAAAAGGTCCATCCATGAATGACGTCACGCGATTTTGGCCGATGTATACCCTCCTCGTCGCACTTCGTTACAAAAACTTAGACCACCCTTCTCCACAATTACGTTACAAAGGGGCCATCCATAAATGACACCACGCACCTAGGGGGGAGGGGGGTCTACATATTTGTGACGATGTGTGACGTGGGGGAGGGGTGTGACTTCACATCAAAACTCGCAACTTTGCATAAAAGTTCCACTTAAATATTTGATTTGTTACATGGCGTTTTACATGACTTCACGCGCGTTGCGATATTAGAATGCAGGCCTATACTAAATAAATACTTA
>CALYLW010001723.1:104178-151679 GCA_944989445.1 Ampullaceana balthica | reverse complement strand
GGGAGTATAAGAATGTCATGTCACATCAAAACGCGTAACTTAAAATAAAAGATTGCACTTAAAAATTTGTCTGTTTACAATTTATTTAATGACGTTTTACATGGGCTTCGCGCTGTGTTACGATATTAAAGTGCAGCCTTACACTAAATACATACTTAAATGACAAAAGTGATTTGAAACATGTCATAACGCTAGCCAGGAAACTAGTGCTACGACATGTCGTAGCTAGCAGACGATTCGGCGGGATGTTGCTAGCGTTACGGACATGTCGTAACACTAGCCAGGAAATGGTTTGCTTGGCTAGTGTTATGACTAGCACTTGCTACGACTAGCCTTAGTGTACTATTGTTATTAGCAGTAGCAGTAAACACTTCGGAAAACGTATAGTCGCTGTAATATTTTAACAAACTCTTCATATTATTTTAATTTTATACCCATAAATATAACATATATTATATATATAAATATATAATTAATATAATATAAATATCGTATTATTATAAGACGATATTTTTTATTATAGATCTGGCATGCTGGGCTTATTTATGTTGTATATTTATATGTGTATTAATTCTAAAATCTAAATTTATTTAAATAGATTTAATCAACGTATCCGCTTTTCAGATATAAGAAGAACAAAAATTACAATTACCAGCACACTCATTTAAAAGATAAGTATTTTTATTTAAAAAACACGCAGGGAGCGGGATAGAACCCTAGCTTTGCTTTTATTATCAAAGATCGTCCATCACTAACAGTTCATCTAGCGGAGCTCATGTCTCTAGTTTTGTTTCTAAAAAATCATATCTGTTTGTCATTAAATTAATGGACACCAATCAAGGTTTTTTTTGACCTCTAAAATTCATTATCTGGCTGACCTAGTAATCATGAAATTTGATTATGAGACTATTTTGTTTATTATTAAAGTATTTGCTGGTTAGTCATTTACGTGGCCTAACGTTGCGCGTGCGAGTCGTATTTCTCGGGCCAGTGGCGGTAAAACGTACGTCGCTACTGATTCGGTGCGGATACCGCGTCGGGGTTCGCGTCGGTGAATAATGTTGGGGTAGGTGGGCCAGTTTTGTTCGACGAGTGCTGTACCTTAGGCGGGCCCCAGAGGGCGGGTAGTATTGTACCATCTTCAATGGAACTATGATGAGTGTCTGTGTTCATGTCGCGTATCGTAAGTTCTCATGCCGGGTGGGTGGGAACCTGGGGCGGGGACGTGAGTAAGGCGGTGGGGTTTTAGCGAGGGTCACAGCGCCCTCACCCTTAGTTGATTAATTGTATATTATGATGTGTATAATTATGTAACATTGGGGCCGGTGGCGTCACCCCTGCTCCCTTCGTGCTTCGCGCTGTATTCAACTCCTAAACTGCAGGCTACTATATGCTGTGTGGTGCGCATGTAGTACGAGATGCACTAATCCAGCCCATGCGGTATATGCCTGGCGCGTGCATGTTTCTTTGCGCTCTGATGTCCCGGGCTGATGCTATGTGGCTAAGTAGCTGCAGCCGGCGGTTGTAGCATCTTGGGTCCGGGTGAGAGTTTCTGGTGATTTTTGTAGTATTGGGTGTTCAAAATGAAAGGACTTTCAATGTCGGTAGTTGTCTGTAAGGCGAGACGTATTAGAATGTGCTTGGGTGCTAGGGTGGCGTTGCGTGTAGACGTGATTGGACGACGTTATAGGGGTTTGAGTGAGCGGGTCTGGGAGCGGGTATACAGTGTTTGAAAACAAGTGACCTCGGTCCCGGTCTTCCCAATTTCGTCGGATTCAGACGTTTACGCGATGAAGTTCTGGGGAGTATCATTTTTTCCTACCATTTGTCGACGCACGTAACTCTGGGAGCGTCCGGCGCGCACACTAAAGACAGGAAACAATAAGAGCCTCTCAATGCAGTTTTGTGCGGGTTGAAACTGTATACTTTGTCTGCGGTGTTTCAATTGTTATGTTTACTAAATTATTGCTGTTATATATTGACGGTAATCCTGGCGTTCCCCTCTGTCCCTAAATTCCTAAGCTCCTATGCTCTACTTTCCGGGGGTCACTTGCGCTTAGCAAACAACCGGTTGGCCAGCAATGGTTGGAATGGAGCGATCCGGAAAAGAAGTTGACCGCACAAGCCGTGGCCTCAGTGTAATTCGAAGTGATCCTTTAGGATTAGGTATTAGACATAATTAAATATACAGGCATAATTTTTTCTCAGACTCTGTACGTAGCATGCTGACAACTCGTGGGATGTTGCGAGGGGGACGATTACATTGGCGTTGGACACTATTGCTATTCCCTGCTCGAGTCTGTCAGGCCGTGTCCGGGGGTAGAGCTGCTGTCCTCGGCGTGTGTTTTTGTGGGGGGTGGGTTGGCACGGATGTGGGTTACTAAATAGCTTCGTACTACAGTGGGAGTGATGCCTTGTAGTTGAGTCGCTGTGGGGTGTGCGGATTGTTGGTGGGCAGGCCAGGGGGTCTGTTCAGTGAGGGTTACAGTTGTGCTGGGTGTATTGGATGGGTCTCGAGGTGGTGATGCTGGTGTATTGTGTTATCTTGGTCGCAGGACCCTACACAACAGGGAGGGGCTCGACCCTGGACTCTGTGTGATTCGTGGACAGGACTCGTACGGAATAGCACTGGGTGCTAGAACGTTTGGAACGGTTTGGGTACAGTGGCGATGCTATTCTGGTTATGCGAGCGTGATCGTTCTGAGTATTAATTGGTGTTGTCTGTCCCGTTCGCAATCTGCGGGGGTAATTTAATGCCGGTGTAGGAAATATACGGGATGTTAATGGGGAGCCCTAGGTAGATCGGCGGGCAACGGCACTGGGGGTGAACGAGATGGGGGTGGTTACAGCGTACCGGTGGGCTATAGGGGGTGGTGGGGTACAACTGCGGTGGGGTCAAGGCTCATTGAGCTTGTTTGTACTGTCTTCCTTATCGTGGAGCGTTGTGGTTTTTGTGTCTTTTTTGTGTACGTTTTGTGTATATTTTTGGGGGGGGGGGCTGACGGGGTAGGGTTCGTTTGTTTCCGTTCGCATTGTGCGGTTTGGGGGAGAAGCCGTAGTCGATGAATCGTTGTAGAACCATTGAGTTGATGTTTTTAGGTTTGTTTATTTGTTAGCCAACCGTGAATTGTGATGTGGAATGGGATTATATGTGCGGATTTTTGGGGTCGGTATAGGCATGTTTGAGGGGTCCTAAGGTGTGTGGAGGGTGGTTGCCCCAATAATTGACGAGGGGGTCGACTGTTTTCTTTATGCACCGTTTTCTAGAGTTTGTTTTTTTAAGCTGAATGTGTTTTGATCTTATGATCTGTCTTGTGACGGCAGTTGAAGTCCAGGAAATTATGACAAGAGGAATTCGTTGGCTAGTGTTTAAATAGTATACTATTCTCTTGACTTTATAATGAATTATAAATTTGTGCGTATTTTCAATAGGCATTTTCACTTTGGTTTTTTGGGTGCTGGCATCACATATACCAGGGGTGGGCTGACGTCAGGTGTTTCGGACCCGTCGTCTAATGGAGATCAGGCAGGAGGCGGGCTTGTGGGTGGGTGTTGGGTGATTAGTGTACAATTGGGGTCTATGTGGCTTTGTAGTGGGGCTTATGGGGTGCACTGGGGGAGGCTTGTGGCGGCAGCGGTAGATGTGGCACATTGTGTGGTGGAGGTAGATCGTTGGTTGGTCCTCGGTCTTATAGCTTACGATTTGCAGGTATGCATAGCAGATTTGGGTTTTTTGGAGAGCTTCTTTTGGGTGTGCATTGTTTTTGTGTTGTGCACAGGACTCGCACTTGGGACCCATATTGTCGCAGGTGAGGCGTTTTATGGCACTTGGGTAGGTGGGGACGCTGACCGGCCTTTCTACAATAGTTGGGATGGTTTCTTGGAATACATAAAGGACATGAATTTAAATAAAACAGTATAAAAAGACTATAAGCATTTTCGCATCTATTCTCGCGGTGAGGGGTTGAAACCCGCGCCGCCCCCGGGAGGATAACAGGACAATTGAGTGGCCCACCCAGTCAGCGATATAATCGCCTACGGGCTGTATCAGCTCGGGTTAACCAGGTGCTGATATATGGTTGGGACGGTGGTGCACGGCCTTTTACCAGCGGGCTATGTTCTAGGATCCTCTGTCACACGTTTTCGATTGGACTCTGGGGGTCTTATTAATTTGGGTTGCCCTGGGAGTTGGGCTTTGTACAGGTGGACCACTATATGTAACTGCTTTATATTTGGATTGTGCCATCATATCCGTGTATTACTAATATCTGTGGGGTTCGTGACAGCCATTCTCATTTTCATATTTGATTTGTTTGAATTGTTATGGCGATTCAGTGTTGTGTTGAGTGACGTTCGGTCAGTAAGTAATAGAATAACTATGTTATGATCATAGTTTGTAGTTAATCTATGAGCATCATGAAATACACTTTTTATTTTCAGGTGGTATGGATGTGATTTCTGCTTTGCGTCTGTATTTGCCTCGGGCGGTTCGTCATACGAAGCATTTATGAAGGACTTTTGGACAATTGGTTACTAGGGCGTTTATGCTGCGGGTCCGGGCTGGTGAGCTTTTCGGTTGGGCATGGTTTTTTGGGTTGGTTGTGGGCAAGAGATGCGCTGGGGGGGGGGTCCTGGTGGGGGGGATGGACGTATCGTAGTGGTTTTTGGTGGGTGCGTTTCAATGAGTGGTAGTGCCGAAGTAGGTGCGTGGAAAATAGATCACACTAGAGAGGGTAAATGGTTTTTGTGGTTACGGATGTGTGGGGTGAGTTTTGATCTGGATTGGGTTGGTGTGGTATAGTGAGTAAGTTGTATATACATAAACATAAAATGACATGATGGTACACAAAAGCTACGTTTATCAGCCAGAGAAATGTTTGATTGTTAATTTGGAAAGAAAGGTTTGCAAACATGTTTATCTCTATAAAAGTTGTGTCAACTTAAGTCAAACATAAATGTTAAAAATTTTGATTTTTAAGATAAAGCATTTCAAATAATTGACTTTTATGCAGTAGATATTATTCTAAGAGATATCTTTTATCTGCTATTCAAACACTTGGATCAGTAATATCACATCACACAAATGTTGACAACCAAAAAGAGTCAAAAGCTTTTAGTTGCAACTTTAATGGTTTTGATTCCAGTTTGCTTTATAATATATACCTTTTTTAGAAAACTGTTGCATTTTCAAACAATTGAAAAATAATTTTGAATTTTTGTTTTTAATAATTTCAGAGAAAAAGCCCTATCTTTGCTCAACAAATTGTATAAAGCTGGCATATTTGATGAAGTTAAAGTCACTAAAAATATGCGACATAAGCAAGATGTTCAAGAAAATAGACTTTATAAGTAAGTTTCTGCAAATTGTTTGTCTTTTTAACAACTTTACAAGGAAAATGATGATCTTGATATTTAACCCTAATAAATAAGAAAGGGTATGTAAGGTGAGAGACAATTTATTTACTAGGCAGATTTGGTACCAGTGGTGTTTTTTTTTCTCAAAATTTATCAGGTTTCTCCCAGCCTCACCTTCCAAGATGAAAATTTTTCGTCTCCCGCTTGCTCCAAGGAATGATGCTGATGTCAACAGATTTACACCAAAAGACAGGTTACCATTTCATCACAAACATGATAAACAAGAGCCACTGAAAGCCACTTTGGCCAGTAATGCCCCTGAACAAAATAAAGCATCTAAACTTACCAGAAAGTTATCCATTTTGAAGAAAGAAAAGGCTCCCAAGAATAAAGAAGTGGAAGAAACAGAGACCTATCCCCCTTGTCGTCTGATTAGTAGGGTTCTGACAACTAGAGAGATTAAAGAAACATGGAAGACAGTTTACATCCAGCGGTATTTTCTTTCATTCTTGTGGTGCTCTTAGCAGAATGCTCTTTCTAAATATATAATTATACATTTTTTTTAAAGACTTAAAAAATAAAAACCAGCTTTAGTAAAATTTAAAGATAAAAATTATATTAATGATAGGGGTCTACCGATATGCCTTTTTGCCGATACCGATATTACCGATATTTTTTTTGCCGATATGAGTACCGATATGAGTATTTGTTCGGACAAAAACCAGCGGTAATATTTGATGACGTCATTCTTAAATTTATCACTCGTAATTATTTATCTTTTATATTAGGGGACTACCGATATGCATTTTTACCGATATGAGTGCAGATAGGGTATTTGTTAGGACAAAAACAAGCGGTCATATTTGATGACATCATTCTTAAATTTATCACTCCTAATTATTTATCTTTTATATTAGGGGACTACTGATATGCCCTTACGCCGATATTACCGATATTTTTTTCCGATATGACTAATATGAGTGCCGATATGAGTATTTGTTAGGACAAAAATAACAGCGGTCATATTTGATGACATCATTCTTAAATTTATCACTCGTAATTATTTAAAATATTAGGGGTCTACCGATGTTCATTTTTGCCGATATTACCGATATTTTTTTCCGACATGAGTGCCGATATGAGTATTTGTTAGGACAAAAATAACAGCGGTCATATTTGATGACGGCATTCTTAAATTTATCACTCGTAATTATTTATATTTTATAATTAAGGGGTCTACCGATATCCAGTTTTGCCGATATTACCGATTTTTTTGCTCCCCGAAACAAAGTTTCCGATGTGTTTACAAGTTCCAGATCATGACCTACATAGGACTCATAACAAAACGAACAATCCTTTATAAAAATGTACAAGCAAAATTAGGAAGTCCTTTTGAAACTTCAACCTTGACTCATAATTATTAATTATAACCAATAGTTTAATGGCTTTTGCACACGGCCACCTTTTATGAATGAAACAATCAGAACAAAGTTACAAAGTAATAGTAATAAGTGAAAATGAGGTTGAAGGTTGAATGGTTGCCAATGACAGCAAGTCTGCACACGGTACATTTTGTTATTCCATACGAAACGATATGCTTTAGACATCTGCGATTCTGCGTGCATCTTTGCTGTTAGTATTAGAGCAATTACGTGAACATAATGTTTACATGTTATACATTTATTAGACCAATTACGGTATACTTGGCATCGGCACTATTTACACAGTATTTTAAGTATACGAAAATCGGCCGATACCTAAACAATATCACAGCACATGGCACACAGTATCGTGGCTGCACATATTAATACTAGAACTCTTTTGACTATTTCAATACCGGTATCGGGGTCGAGATATTGTAAATCTAAATGATAGTTTTTTTGTTTCCTTTTTTTTTGGGAGGGGGGGGGGTCAAAATGTCACTTATTATGAAATATCGGTGACGTCAATATCGGGACCCTTACATGCTACCGATACCGATATTGCCGATATCCAGATATCGGTGCCGATATATCGGCCAGCCGATATATCGGTAGACCCCTAATTAATGACTGATCTTGTTACTTGAGCATATTAATATTAAGAAACTAGATTCTCTATAAAATAATCTCAAATTTCTTGAATTTTTTGTATTTGAGGTTGGTTAACATTTTAATTTTCAAAATATACATAATAATGTTGTCTTTACTATTGATTTTATTTAAATATATGCGACTTACATCAAGCAGTCAAATTATTAAGTTGCAGATATTTGCAGAACTCAATATTGTTGTATTCATCAATAATTTTTTCTCTTCTTTAAAATAATGTTTTTTTAGACTGAAGAAAACTTTGGGTGTAAACAAACTTGGTGATATTATAATCTCAGAAGATATTGATGGCTATAATGTCATGCACAACTGTATCTACCTCAACAAGAGTGGTATTGTAACAAACATTGATAGCAAAGATCAACTACCCCAATGGGTCATGTCAGCCATGAGGTGTCTGGCTCGCTGTAAGTCTAAGTCTTCAGAAATCAATAATTTCAATAAACCTTTACGTTACATCTGTAAAACATAGTCTCTTGCGTTAAAGAAGCAAACCATCTGATGTTTCTATTATTTGACTAGGGCCAGAACCACCAGAACCAGGCCTACCAAGCTATCCAGGGTTTGAGAAAGATGTCTTTGGTGTGGTCAAGGATTATTTCCTTGGCCTGGAAGAACCTCTTATTCCCTTCAGTCTATACGATGTCATCACAAATGTTTTTGGTAATAATTTTGCAACACTTCATTTGTTTTTACTGTAAATCTATATTTCCCTTTATTTCATAAAAATGTCTCAATATAAAATTTGACAAAATTATTTTTTTATTCACATTTAGTAATGGCTGGTAACAAACAACCTCGTCACTCTTCACCACATCAAGGGGCTGAGGAAGAGTGTAGTGGGGCTACAAGTCTTTGGACATCTGCTTCCCTGGAAAATATTATATTGAATCTTACCAAGAAATACTGTCTGCTTGACAACACTGAACCTCATTATACTTCCAATCTGGAACTGAAACCTTCAAGCATTTCAAGACAGTGGTTTGGAACTCAAGAAGATCTTAGATTTGTGAGTCACATGGACAGAACACATGGCAGCTATAACAATAGATCTGTTTTTCCTAGTACAGACGGAATGGACATACTCAGTCAAAGTAACAAACACAGCAAAGCTTTCTCTTCTAACAAGGATATTTTTTCAAAGCTGCAGAGCCAGAGATTTTTGTCCAGAACAACTCACTCAGCTGCTGAAATGTTTAATGGATCCAACTTAAATAAATCAGGAATTTTAAGAAAATTTGGTTCCACTCCTAACTTGAAAGTTTCCAGATATGAGACAGCATTTGGGCCAGACAATCGTACTGTTACTAGGGTGTTTTACCAGAATGGTATGACTACAGATTTCGGTCATGAAGATGATGATGAATCATATCCAAATAGAAATACTGAGGGTGCTTGTGATGAAGTGAAACAATCAGGATGTGAAACAGAGAACCCAGCTGGATGCTGTTTTTTTAATGAAAATGAAGTAGTTTCTCAAAGTCCTCACAAAGGTTTTACCAAGAGTAAATCTTGCCTTGATATCACAGGTTCTAATATTGAACAAGAACTGCTGGAACAAAGTCATCTGCATAATTTAAGTTTTGGTAGAAACAAGGGAATGAACTCAAGTTTTGTTGGAACCAGCGACAACCAAAGAAAAGGCCACAACAGATCAGGAGAGGCAACTCTTGAGTGTCATGTGAATCGAGTAGTTCAAAGTGAGGATATGTTGCAAACGAGGTCACTGAACAGAGAGGACTTTGTTACACTCCAACATAAAACAGTGACACTACCATCAAATTTAGTAGATGCTTATGGTCCAGGATACAGACCATCAAGTTACATCAACCAGAAAGGGGACCTGCTATCATCAGAAACAGACAGAAATGAATTGAATGGCTCAGAACCTGTTGACAGTTGTACTAAGTTCCACACCCCTCAGAAGAACTCAGACTCAGGTGCACCCTATGAAACTAACCAGTTTCAGAGTAATTTTGGACCTGGTTACAAACCTGCTAAAGAAAGAACTCAGCAAAGATACTGGAACTCAAAGACGGCAGCATCTGACAGTATTCCTGACTTAATGTCAGCACAGCAAGAAATGGGCCAAGACATTGACCCAGTTTCAACACCTAACCTAAATTTGTCTGGCATTACACCATTCTGTAGCACCAGACAAAAAACTGGAGATTTCTCTAGAACAAATTTTATTAACTGTGAGTATTCTCTATTTTTAAATGTATCATTAAAAAATAATGTCAATGAAAATATTATAATAATTAATTACAGCACATCTATACATGATATATCTACCATATATTATATTTGCATAAAGGTTGCACTTGTGGATAGGGCATAGTATTGCATTTACTTTGAGCTGACACAGAAGTTTATTCTTAGTTTGGGAAGTTGTGTTCCTTTGTTAAGTAGAAATCATCTATATATATATATTAAAACTCAAAATGTTTTCATTGCAACTTGAAAACTAATAAGCATTTATGCCATAAGATCAAAATTAAAAATTAGCTTTCTCATTAGCTCTCCCTTATAAGCTTGAGCCCCTGGTTTGTACACAATTTTTCTACTGATAAGCCTCACTGTGATACCAAGGAAATGAGTTGACCCCAGATTTTTTATTGAAACGTTTGGTTTAAATTAGTTTAAAATTGTGTCATCAATTAAAAATATCAATGTCATTAATAAAGAATTCTTTTTTTGCATAGTCCCTCAGAACCGCCTATCTGAAGATCGAGCAAAAAACTCACTTCAGATGGTCAGTCTTCTGTTACCCCCATCAAGCCGAAGAAAACTTCATCTATTATTTAAAATGATGGTGAAGATGACCTCTAATCCTAACCTCTGCCTGGATTCAACACAGACAACTCGAAGTTTGGTATGTTTTAAAAAAAATTCTTTATATGGAGATTATATAATTCAAAGTTATATGTGCCACTATAAAGGAAAAAACTATCTATGAAATCAGAAATCATTTTCTTATTTTAAAAAGATTTTCATTCTTTTTAAATCCCTTATATTAACTTCGCGGCCGTCTCTCTCTGTCTTGGGCTCGGCGGGCGGAAAAACAGAAGTAAAAAATGACCCACTTCCCATGATCCGATCGAACTGAAATTTGGCACACGGACCCGTCTAACCTAACAATGCATCGTATCAAAATTTCAGATCGATCGAACGTACCGTAATTAAATTAATGCATTTTTAGTTTATCCTTATATGAGGTATGTAATTTAAATTCACGGTTTGTTATTGTTTTTTTCCCACGTGAAATTTTGAGCTGACGCATTGAGGCGACCCAACGAAGCGACGGGCGCTTTTGTTTACATTTTACGTGTCACTCTGAGCTCGGTCGAGCGAATCGGTGACCAGACTTTTCCCCTCTCCCACCCCTCCCCCTCCCCACTAGGGTTATGATGCAAAGTTGAGTTAAGACAGATTCAGTCTGTAAATGTTTGAAAATGATCAATACTGTTAGTTATGTCTCATATATAAGGGATTTATAGTCAAAAACTTTGTTTTGACGGGTTTGTTTTATTTTTATTTTGCAGGTGCTAGGTACATTTTACCCTGCTATTCTGAGATCTCAGGAAGAATGTGATTTGGATGAGTTAGTAGTACTTCAGCTTGTCTCTTTTATGTTAGACTTCTTTGATGACATTTTCAATCCACCTGCAGACATTAAAACTCAAGTCAGTGAAAGATTAAAGATAATGCAGAAACCTCAGGTAAGTTATTTAAAAATTGTTTAAAGTTCCTTGTATCGAAATATGAAGCAGACACTGATTTGTTTAATGGACACAAATTAATGGCGGAATCTTGAACCATGAAGAAGAAAAACTACCATAAATTAAATTTAAGAGAGTTTGCTGCTCACACACAGATGCTGTAACTGATTGATATCATTCATGTTAAATTTTAATAAATTATGTTTCATTTATTGAAAGTATTAACTGCTATTATGGCTGAGATACAATGACAAAGTGTTCTAAGTTCTATTGAATAAACCCTTTGATAAAAGAACACATGGTCTGAAACAGGTCATCACGGATCTCGCTGCATAAAGTCTTTGTCTAATTTTAGCCAATGTAATCTTTCAAATATCTTCTCTCCTAAACCTCTTTGGCTGGATTTGATTTATTATTTTTTTACGGATAATTTATTTGTTGTTATGGGGGAGGGTATACAAAGCCAGATATGTAGCTTTGATCTATTTAAGCATGTTATCCATAATATTGTGTAAAATTGTCATTGTAGTAGAAGGAAACAATTTATTAGTCTGTTGTTTTTTTTCCATTTGTATCTTGGCATTCTCCTCCCCCCCAGCATAACACCATATTGAGGTTTACATTTTAGCTTAAGAAGTTAGTGCTTTGCTAACCAAGATTCATGGTAGTCTACTGAATACAGAAATACATAAGATCTGTCTATTTCCTTACTCAGTGTTTATACAGTAGTGATGATGCTTATTTTTGATACAACAGGTGGTATATTCACCAAGACCAGAACGCACTGTGAGGTTTTGTCAGCAGACAACTGTTGATGACTTTGAAAACCAAAGAACGTCAACTTCACAGTTTGCATTAGAACAACTTTTAGAGGGAATAATTGCTGATGGAAACTTAAATCTAAAGGAGAAGAAAAAACATTTAAAACAGGTGGGAACTACCAAAAAAAATGAAACCTGTTTTGAGTGAGATATAATTGAGATCGTAAAAAGTTTAATGGTTGTTTGATTAGGTTTGCATTGCATCTTTGCCATCATATTTTAATAATGCATACTTCTAAGATGCCATATTATTCTGAATTATTTTTGGGTCCACATTTTTCTCTTATTTTAGTTTCAGAGAACGTACCCCACAATTTATACTCGAAGATTTCCTAATCCAGAGTCTGAATCTGCCATATTCCCTCCAAAATCACATGACAGGCCGTCCTTGAAGGTAAAATCGCTGAACAGACTCAAAGGGTTAAGATTATAATACAAGAGATTATGTTTTTTGACATTTTATTAAATATCTCATGTTTAATTTCTGATTACAAGTAAATTTATTAAAGTTTAATTAAATATAATATGTATCTGATGCTTATGCCAGTTTGAACTTTTTATATTTAGGATTACAATTTTATTTTGAAATGTCTAGATCTGCTCAAAACAAAGTAACATTTTACTCCTTTGCCAACCTATGTGCCTTCTTTGGCATTTGTGCCATAATATTTTAAGATATCTGTTAATCATTGTACAAAGTTGGTGATTGTTGCTGATTATCTTTAGCATATTATCAGTTTCTCAGTGTTAACATTCTTTGCAAGTAACCAATTTTATCAAAGGTGTTACTGTTCCTATAGAAATGTGTAAGGGTGCACTAACACATTAATTAATTGCAATTGCAGTATTTCTTATTTCTATTGTATATAATTATGATTATCAGACATGAAAAGTATTGGCAATACATTATTTGTTAAATAGTATTTTATACTAAGCAATTATTTATACTTTTTCACATGATTTATTATTTTTACAGAAATAAAAGATTTTAAAAGAATTGTTTTCTGTTTAATAAATAATGTCTTCCAGTTCCAAGCACTCTTTTTTTTTGTAATGAGCTTAAAGGTGACTTATTTAAATATTTTGATTTTCTTTTAAACTTCTTACAGAGAGAAATTGTAACAAAAAATGTATTTCATCTGTCCTATAATCTGCTTGTGATGAAAGGCTTTGATATTTGAATGATATAAAAAATACATGTACAATATTTTTTTTGAGTATTGTAATTAGTTCGCCCTTATTTAAAATGGTATTGTAATCAATTTTAATTAAATAGACTTTGTGTAATATAATTAATAACTGCCTTAAGATTCCCTCTGTTTATAAGTATTTTTTTCTGAAATTTGTTATAACTTGTAATTTGCTGCATGCATTCCAAATTGAAACCAGTGCTTAGCTTAATCCCCTAGATGTAACTAAATTATAAATAAATTGAAATATTTTTCGGTTTCAAAGTGTTCTGAAATGCCAATATATACATATGATATATTTCTATATTAGCACTATAATTTTTCACTGGAAGGGAATTATTTTTCTTACCTAAAATAAACATGGCCTTAGAACAAAGATATAATCAAATTGACATTTTAAGTATATAACTTACAGGCAGCTAAATGTTGTATAAAACATTGCAGTTAATTCATAAATTCTTACAATACATTTTTTTACTTTGAAATCATATGTGTACTTAAGATTACCCAGTTATCACACTGACTTTTCTATTTGCTTTACAGAAAAGATTCTCATTTTTTGTATGAAGTTCTTTGACAACTTTTATTTATGATTATCTGATGTTCATGCTGCATGAAATCCAGTTATGCCTTGTTGAAGTAATATTTAAACATACATTTATTATTGGTTTATTCTTTATAAAGACTTTCCTCAAAAGAAAAAATGCTCCCCTCATGCATGTTAGTCTATAATTATTTTAAAAATTGAATAAAATAGTCTTCCTGCCAAATTGTATGCAAAATTTACATTTATTTAAATCTTGGATAGCAGTTATAAAACTGTGTGTCAGCGTTTTACAAATGTATTCATTCATTTAAATAATATATCAGTTTGGTTGATAATTTTTCTGCAGATCAACTATTGTTTGCCTTTAGCAAACAAAAAATAGTTAAAAGTTTTGTTACTTATTCTAGTCAATATTACAATTCATTAAATAGCATATTTAAAACATGTCTTTTTGTTTCTCTCTTTTATTTTTATTTAACTATAATTGACCAATTTTACAGAAAATTTGATAATAAAATAATTACCTGTATAGTCTGAAATACAAAGTAGGCAATAATTAGGTTTAAAAAGGAGGATTGCTGATTTTCAAATAATGGGTGATTCATTGTTTTGAAAACTCACTCTATCAGAATACATAATTCTCTAGGTCAGTGCTTCTCAAAGTGGTGGTCCGCGGACCGGTGCCGGTCAGTGGGCCATCCGCTGCTGGTCCGCAGATGTTCTCAAAAAAAGGACAGAAAAAATTGTCAGTGCAGGGAAAATGGTGCACCTGTCCCTGGTGCAATGGAAAAAATTCCTACCAGCCCGCCATACTAAAAAGTTTGAGAAGCACTGCTCTAGGTAACATGTTAATCAAAGTTAAGTTACTACAAATAAAAAATCCATAGCTGTTATTACCTGAGCTTACAGGTACATTTAGTGCCTAATGTCTTTTCTTTTTGGAAATAAAAATTTTGATTTCATAAATATGCCTGTAATGGGAGTTGGACAATAATAAGTTTATTAAAGTTAGGATGTAAAAAAAAAGTTTGAGGTGAGTTTAGTTTAAATAATGGGGTTTAAGGGAGATTGGACTTGCTGTGATTCTTTTAAACTGCATCAAGTAAATAAATCTTATGTTAATTAACTTAGGCAGATGGTAAGTTCTCACAGAGCTGTCGTCATTGTTGGGCGAGTTATTTCTAGTGATCAGTAAAAGTAAAGTAGGTGGGATATTAAAATAGTTCAGGGGCTTGAAAGAAAGTGTGCTGAAAGGGAGGGGGGATAGAGTAAACTCAAATTAGAATTTTTATAAAATGTTTTATTTGCATGCTATGTTTTTTAAAGTAACTTTCAGTAGGTGGGGAAGTTGCCCCACAATTTAGCAGCTTATTTCTAACTGCAACCGTTTAGCTGGTTATTTTTATGTACAGGGTACTTATTACTTGGCCATGAAAATCAATTTGTTATAGTTTAGAAGAAAAAAATGAAGAATGTGAGATTACTTCAGATTCATTTGAAATTAAAATGTAGCTATCCCTGGTATTAATAGCAAACAAAAATAAGACAGCTTGACACTGAAAGCACATTATGTACAAGGAATTAAATATGAGCCAAGATTCAAATAAATTGGCTAATAGTACTAACATAGTGATTAACATGATTAATCCCAGAAAGTTTAGTTATTTGAATTTGTGTTGTAAAAAATGAATGTTTTACAATAATGTGTTTTCCTTTTAATGTTTCATTTGAAAGATCTAGCAAAAACAAACCCAGAATTATGGGATAGAAATTGATATATTATTATTTCTGTAATATCCCAATAGTTTAGTTATAATCTACTTAATACTTATCAACAAAGTGTACACATGTAAACACAAAAAATACAGAATTACTTTACTCCTTGAAGATAAATAAATAAAAAATGTATTTTTATATATAGTTACTGTAACGGTACAACACATAACTTATCTTACAAAAATGAATAATGGTGTGAATAAACTCATTCAAATAAAAAAATGGAATTTTAAAAACTATAATTTTGAATGACACATTTTACATCATCCTAATTTTGTAAGACTGGCACTACTAAATTCAGATTCTAGATAAAGGTTACTGAATTTTTTTGTTTCTTTTTTGGTCAGTGTACAAGAGAGTGAAAAGATTAAGGGAAAGGCGAGGCTGTACTTGAGTTTGTGTCTGATATACGAGATATATTTACATATTAAAATGGGGGGGATGTTAAACATCTCTTATATTTTTACAAGAAAATCTCTTTCTCTTTTCTTCGGTCCTCCACTTTAAAGAAGGTGTTTTTAAAAATGGGGGTGGGGGGTCATTAAACATAGGTGAGGTGTGGGATATAATAGTTTCAGCCAGCATTGAAAAAAGGTGTAGATACTAGCAACAATATTTTCTTTGTTAGATTACAATTATGGTAATAACTTGAATCAGTCACCATTCCGGTAGTGCACTAACTGAGTAAATTAGCAGTCTACTTAAATGGGATAAGAAATTAAATTCTCAAAGAACCTAGATACAATATAGCGGCATTTTATCCTAATGAATAAAGCAGTCAACAAGCAAATGAAAAATCACAACTTCATAAATATTTAAAATTTAATGAATAGCAACAACAAATGTTGCTTTGATTTATTTGTCATTTTATGTCAAAAATAATTTAATCTTATACTGAAATAAAAATTTAGGAAGGACTAACAGAAAAAGTAATAGACACATATTCTTAAAAATAAACAAATTTTAACAACTCAGTGATCATGGAGAATCCTATTGAATTCATTGTATGCTGACTCAAGTTCAAAAAGCATCTGTCGTACTTGAACATCATCAAGTTTATCTGACGCTTGCATATTTCCTAAAGTATCCAACCTTGAAATTTAAAAATTCATTAGTAGTTAAAATTGAAGAAAAGGTGCATGGATTTCTCATCAAGAATTTATAGCCTTTAAAAAAAAATTATGTTTAATGATAAGGCTTACACTGATTGTAAAATGCCACAGCTTTAGATACATTTGTGTGTGCAACCAAATATAAAATTTTAGGGTAAAAATAATACCATTCGACATAAATTTGTTCAGTATTATTTAGTAATCCTGTGATAACTAAGGAGATGTAACATGGAAGAGATGAGAGGTCAGATAAATGTAATGAGTAGGAGCAATTGAGCACATAATGAAATTTGTTGACATAGAATAGAAATCTTCTCCTACTTTTAATAAAAGGATTGTGCAGAACTGTCTCAATGAAATAAGTTTGAATCATAATTAAGTGCTGATTACCATTTTTTAACTTTTTGCTTTCCTTCAAAATCCTCAGGCAGCAGGCTTAGCCTTGTCATTGTTTCTGATAACTCTCTTATGTCAGGTTGAATCTGAAGACAAAATAAAGAAAAGGACTTGAACTTGAAGCTAATAAATAAATTTAAAAAATAATAATTAAAAAAACATATATTTTGGTTGTTGTTATAATTTATAATATGGAAACAATGCAAGGTTTTTGTTCACTTCGAGGCACACCTATTTTCAAGCAGATAGCCAAAACATTATTTTCTACTTTTTTTTAGCCCATTAAAAAAAACAATTTTTTTATAATTTTCTTATTTTTGGTGTTGTGAGTGATATAAATCTAGCAATCAAATATCACTACTTTTTTTAATCTTAACCAGCTACTAAAGTTGATAATGAACTTCAAAGCTTTGAAGATGGTTGTTAAAAAATATACCAAAATAAAGTTGATGTCCAGGTTTAACCATTTGAAGGCTATGAAAATATATTTTTTTTAATTTTGGCATGAACCAACTAATTACTTTTAGATTAAAAAGCAAGCACTTTACTCATTGACCAACAGACATATATGTTTCATAAGAACTTGTTTAAATTGCTCATATTACAGGGTTTGTCAAAAAAAAATAATTCTGAATGCAATAAAAAAGTAAGGGTTTGTAATCCCATCATAAAAGCCTAGTTTAAAAATTTCAAAAATTTAATATAATTTTATTTTGTTAACATAAATTATCTTATCTTATCTGTTTACAGACGCTCCTTCTATACAGAAGATTATTGCGTCCTACGCTTATCTATGGTTTGTGTTTAGTCCTGCATTTTTATTAGAGATTTAAATGTTGATAAAGTGTTGGTTTTCCTGGATTCTTCAGGCAACCCATTCCACGCCCTAATTCCGGACGGGAAGAAGGACAACTTGTATGTGTTTGTTCTTGCATACGGAATAAGAAAGGTGTTTTTATCCTTATGTCTATCTGAGGGTTGTATTAAGTTATCTTTGTGTTGTATTTCTAAATTAGAATTAATTGCTTTATGTATGATTACTACTTTGCTCTTGGTTAAATTGTCCCCATATATGTAAGTGTACAATAAATTCAAGCAAATTGAAATTCAGGAAGAGGGTGAAAATGAAATTTCAAGATTTGACCCAAAAAGGCAGATGGAGAAGAAAAAAAAAGTAAGTTAATAAAAACATAGCAATAATATCAATGAATCTAAATTTACCTCATCCATAGCTCGAATATCTAACCTCAGTTTGTCCATTATTGTGATGAATAACTAAAAGAAAAGAATACAGTAAAATTAAGTTTAGCTAATTTTTCCGAAAAGGTTAGTAGTCAAAGTAATATAATAATCATTACTGGGGACCACTGGAGATGTTTATGAAATCGAATGATGTGGCCAGACTTCCTCATCTGAGAAAAATTACATGCTGAGATATTTTATATTTTCTGGAGTCCCTGAGAGACTGCTACAGATTTAGGCTGGTCTGTTATCAAGTTAAAACCTCTTCATCAACATAAGACAGGGATCTGATATCTTTAATTAATGAATTAAATGAATTACTTGAATAGATCCTTCATATATATTCCATTGAAATTATTTCTAACTTAAAATTAAATTATCTTTTGAAATTGAAATGATTAAGCAGAGCTCAATGAACACGTACTAAATATCAATAAGAAACATAAATGTTTAAGAAGTTATTTACATTTTTTCTTTACATAATACTCTTTTTAAAATATAATGCAAACAAACTTGTAATATGGGGTTGAGAGTATGAATGTGAAAATGAAGATCTTTAAAAATCTATTACATTATGTCCTCATGTTACTTCTGAGTTTGTTTTTGTGTACTTAAAAATCAGGGAAATAAACAGTTTATTATTTATGCCTTTCAAAATAGCATGTGTTAATGTGATGTAAACAACATGCATATCATTTAAACCTAAATACATGAAGCGATAAAGTTTCACTTACTGAGACAATATCAGCGATGCACTTGCTTGTGTTACCCTTGTCATCTTTGATTGTGATCGGTCTATCTTCTTTTATTCTCTCAAGTGCAGCAGGGCAATCAAGCTGTAAGTTTAGAAACAAAATATATAAACATTTTTTGATGTACCGGGTATAAAAAAAACAAGACACTCATACGCAAATTCAGTTATAAATAACATGTACATTTATCGTACCCTGTATTTTTTCATGAATTCTTCAATGGTAGGAAAGTCACTCTGCACCTGCTTGAACGCTGCTTTATACTGGACCAACAACTTAGAGCATGTAGCTGTATACCTAGTGGTCAGAAAAACAACAACAGATTTATGTCTTCTCTACTGATGACAACATTGACCAACAACTTAGAGCATGTAGCTGTATACCTAGTGGTCAGAAAAACAACAACAGATGTATGTCTTCTCTACTGATGACAACATTGATGAACAGATGGATTTTGTCTGCCCAGCAGCCTGTCAACCAATATGTTGCAGATGCAATTTTCCCTTCACTGTTGGTTAACAACCAGGTAAAGCAAATTAAAGTAGCTATTTGTGGTGGGGAAGGAATAATAGTGGTTGAGGTGTAGCTTAAGGGAAAAAATCAGAATACAAATGAGAATGACAGATTACAAGATACACCCATTAGTGCCTTTTCCTTATTATACACTGATAAGAAAATTAAAGTTAGGGTACACAACTTTCTCCACACAGTTATTCCATAAAATAGAGCTCTAATAATAAAATAGCAGCTAATTAAATTTTCTCCACGAAAAAATTTGTTAGCATAATGGAGTGAAGAAAATAGTATTTAGATGTCCTAAAAATGTAAAATAATAAAATATAACTTACTCTTTAGCTAAAACAGCATCTCTTATGTAAGCTTTTTCCAGGCTTTGTAGTGTGTTGATTACAGCATAGAGATCAGCCATATTGTCATATCTTTAAAATAGATAAATGCTATTAGCCGTTGATCTATTTAAAAACCAAAATAATAGAATATATTTTTAAAAAATTAAATCTACTTTCACATGCTTATAATGCTTAGCAATTTTTATAGCAATAAAGAGCATCACACATCTTCTCAGTTCTGGGTGTTCTACAGCAGGGGTCGGGAAACCATGGGTTGCGAGCCAGATGGCTATTGATGGCTGCATCTGGCTCTCAGACAAATGTTCAATTATTTTTAAAAAAACATTTATTCAGACTCCTTTAATCTACATATTAATTGCACATAAAAACAGCATAACAATGTTATTAAAAAGAACTCAGAGACATAATTTGGTATTTTTAGTATTGAAACTACACAAAATTCACACATTTACTTGATTTTTTTAGTTTTAAACATAATGTATGGCTCTCACAGAATTATTTTTCAAAATATGTTGTGTTTATGGCTCTCTCAGACAAAAAGTTTCCTGATCCCTGTTCTACAGTGTTAAATTCTGGTACCAGAGTTGATCAATTGTTGCTTTACGTAACCTAAGAAATGTGTTAATTTTGTATGATTTATGGTACCAAAATTCTTCTATTTATTTAGGACAACTGATTTCAAGATTATTTAACTTTCCCACTTACTTTTCTCTCTCTCTTGCATTGCGGTAGAGTTTCACTTCCTTTAGAAATAAAAAAAGAATAGATCATAACTTTACACCTCTACTACCTAAAATTTTAATTATATATTGAAATTGTAAAAATATATACTTCAAGTTATCTTTTACTATGTGACTATCATCTACAGTTATGAGACTACCACGTAACTTACTTCATATAATCCTGGATTGTGGGCTTGATCTGTATTAAGGAAAATTGTAAAAATTAGGCTTATTAAACCTCATTTCAATTTAGTATAGAACACACAAATTTGTAAAACTTTGGAATAAATAGACAATTAGTTGGTGTGAGTTTACAAAGATAATATAAACATTGAAATTTCAAAGATTTTCATTTCCAATGATAATTGCTTGGAAATTTCTTAGGTTATCCTATATCTAATCTGGTAGACTAAAAGTGCCAGATTGATAAGCCATCATGTATGTAAAGAAGTTAATTTATGGCCTGGGGCAGCTTGTCTTTACAGTCAAAAGAAGACTGGTTAACTGGTTGTTAGTGTTATAGTTATAGTGATATCTTTCTTATGACTAGTCTTGAAGCGGTAAATAGTAGTACAGCACCTCCAAGGGTCAAAACTGCAACGATCGCATCTCATTTCCCATCCTGATCCTTATTATGCATTCAATGTAAATTGTATACATTAAGCATAATGGGTTCTAGCATGCACTCACTCATGTATGCAATGAGTTCTATGCCTAGGACATATTTTTATTTCCCTCCCAACAGCTTTAATATCTCTTGGATGCATTGCGATCTGTCAATGGCCTAATATCATTAGGCGTCTCATATTCTCTCTATCATGGGCTTTTTTTTTCTTGCTAAAAATTTAGTTTCTGTCTGTGTCTAATCTCCAAATTTATGGCCCGTACAATAATAGTTAATACATGAAGTGATATAGGACGGCATTTTTAAAATTAGAGTGAAAAATCCTTATCATACATTATATAGTTTTGTTCTGGCAATGGTGGTTTTGTTACTTGTTAGGATGTTGGATGATTTTAAAACTGAAATCAATTTATTCAGGATTAGTCTAAATTACAGTACTTTCACTTACAGTGATAGGGGATTATTAAAATTACTAGCTAGGTCTTTTGCCTATTACTACAGTGAATTATTTTTTGACGGATCAGGCCAAAATATGGTATTTTATGGCCACCATCCATCTTTGTTACTATCTTATCTTATCTGTTACAGACACTCCTTCTATACAGAAGATTATTGCGTCTACTATACAAGTGACAAACGTGGCGCCCGGAAAAGGTAGTCCCTATTGAGGGAAAGTGCTGAAATTGAAATGGGCCGGGCAATGGCAGACAATCACGAAAAATACTCTTTTAAAACTACTTTTTTAAAAATTCTCCAGCTATATCCTTCCAACATATCACTAATAAGACACTCCTATCAGCATGCAACTTTCCTGGGCGTTAAATTCAGCTTTCATTTATGGAATCTTTACACAAAAATTTTTAATGCGATGTTTGCGCTACATGAAAATGAAAAAGAGCGAGACTTCAAATTTGTGGGCTCGCTGGCTTATTGCATTCCCAGCTATGTCTGCTTAGTGAATAATTCCGTATTCTTTGCTTATCTAATAATTATAAGGGGGGAACCCCTCCCTCCCCAAACCCCACCCCTTTTTTAGATTATTTATTAAGGCGTATGAAATTAATAATTAGTAAGTGGATACAACTGAGGAAAAAATATCGTAAGCGGCAGGTAACTATATAAACTATATTCATAGCAATTGTCAATAGTAATGTCCTCAACGCCACCCCCATCTTGGGCCGCCATCTTTGATCCGTCAAATGATAAATTTTAAATAGGCCTAGTCAATACTACTACTACTATGACTATTATTTAATGGTAGATACGGCAACAGACGTCCGGAAGTATTCTGTATTAACAGTTCTCAACTATTTAAAATGTACCTCTCTGCTACATAATTTGGCTATCGTTAAATCAAAATCAAGGTTAGAAGACACATAATTTTATTTTGTCGGAAATGTCAATTTTAGAGTCACTTGGAAGTGTAATAGTTTGGATATTTAATATTGATATAATTTGAGGGCCTATGCCTATAAGCACAACAACTTCAGGACACGTTTAGTTTAAAGTAATAAAGTAACTATGTTAACTATGTAAATGTAGTAGTAGTAGTAGTAGTATGTAGCCGAGAGGTACATTTTCATTTGCAAATAATTGAGAACTGTCAATTTTGAAACAGGAAGTAGACTAAAAAATAACAAATAGACTACAGAATACTTCCAGACGTCTGTTGCCGTATCTACCTACTTAATTTATAGGAGTTATTTAATAATTTAATATCAATAGTATTTAAAATATAATTCAAGATCAAGAACAAACTTACTTGTAGAAGTCTGCTGTATTTGGTTAAACATTTTGAACAAATATCGGCAACGATCAATTTAATGTGTTTCTTTAAAGAATTTGGTTTAATCTATTTGTTAAGAACCCTTTTTCGAAAGTGAGGCGCTTAGTAAGTCGAAGTTATTAAATTATTAGTAATATTTACGCTGACAGTGACAATGAATCACCATTGTCATTTATTCCTGTTTACTTGAATGTTTAAAAAGCAGAAGTAGGGAACAAAACAAAACTGAAATACTCCCTTTTTTAATTAAAAAGGACATTGCTTTAATATTATATTCAAATAAATTACAAGCTACCTAGGTAGGTTCATTATTAGAGCTGTCAAATAAATAAATGAATGCATTATTATTTAGTTGGAATAAACTCTGGATTACATAAATTTCATTACAATTGAGAGCTATTACTATTAGTATTAGTATTAGTATTTTCCTTTAAATTTTATGTTTATATGTAAATTTGTAACTTTTACTTTCACTTTGAGAATGTAACTTTCTTTCACAGAGAGTGACTTTGGAGGACCGAGAACCACACCACGGATTATTTATAAAAATAATTTGATTACACTAATTATATCCGAGTAAAATTGTCTAAATACTATTTTTTCGTTTTGAGTTGCATGTCCAATATTTGCCAATAATAATTATTATATTCACAGGTGAGATAATAAGTTATTAATTAACAAGTTTATAACTGTGTCAAAGTCACTGCATCTGTCACTGTCGGTGGCACTGTGAGACTGTACAGTACTTGTGATTGTGTCTTGTACTGTACTTCAGTCAACTCGAATTTCGATCAAATAAATCAGTGGTAAAAATATTACATTGATAAAAATATATTCGATAATTCTCATTCTAAGTACTATAATAATGACTAAAAACTTAGTAAAAACTAGGGCTGCGGAAATTAACAATTAATTTCTCGATTAATCGTTAAAATTTTTTAAAGATTAAATTTTTTTTAACGATTAATCGACCCACCCCTTATAAATGTACTGGATGTCAAAAAGTTAAATATTTTGGCCGATAAATATAAACTATTTTCCAGACGATTACACGAACATTTTGGTTTTAACTAATGACTGATGTGAATGTTCAAAGATTCAAAATGTTGATAAAGGTTATTGTGTCCATTGAGAGAAATCGTTTGCCTAACATGCAATGTTCCCTCTAAGTCTAAGCTTCATTGGTCTGTTTGCAAATTTAAAAAAACGCGTGTGCATCGTTGCACAGCGTCCATTTTTTGTTCAATAATTTACAAAATTTGCTGCGCTGTCATTCTAAACTCCTGCGTGGCGTCTGTCAAATATCAGCACAGCTACCATGGTTCTAACATTTCGCTTACATATCACCTGCAAAGCAAACATCCACTACAGTATCAGAAACTTCAGCTGAGACAATCTAAAGCTATGTGAACGATTGTTCAGCTCGGCTGGTTATATTGTCAATTAGACCCGCTCATCACTTATGTCATCACAAATAATGTCAACACACTTGTCTTTTTGAGTAGTTGGTTAAAAGATGAGATACAAAGGAGACATTCCAGTGTTATTTAGATTTTCAACAAGAAAGTTTAATAAGTGTTACTTATGACGTCATAATTTTAATTTTAGGCTTTAATCGAAATTAACGATTAATTAATAGTTAATTTTTCAAAAGTTAATGATTAAATTTAAATTAATCGTTAACAGCCCTACTAAAAACTCAATGAATATAACTATAAGACTTTTCTTATTGCGCATAATTGTCTTGTCTTAACCATATGAATATGATATCATTGATCATTATATGTATCTCTACAGCCGCTCCTTCTATGCAGAAGATTATTACTTCCACAGACCATGCCGGTCTATTGGCGAGTGACGCAGCGTTCGCAGGCCACGGCTACCAGGGTTCCACGTATTACCCGCCTTTGTTTCCCTAACTAGTCCCTGAGTCCACCCAGCTCCGAATGGGTACCTAACACTAGTTAAAACTAGGGAAATAAAGGTGGCTGGGTAATGCGTGGAACCCTCATAGCCGTGACCAGTGATCGCTGAGCACTTGCCAACAGACCGGCATGGTCTGTGGACGCAATAATCTTCTGTATAGAAGGAGCGTCTGTATAGATAAGACAATTAAGAAGCTGGGTGGACTCAGGGACACCCTTGGCCCTAGGAACAAATCCTTGCCTTCACATGGATTTGAACCCGTGACCATCGGTACGCCAGCCGAGCGCGCATGCCACTCAACCACTGTGGAATCACACACAAAGACAAAGTGTCATTGGTCCAATCTGGAATTCCAGCTTAGAATGGGTTAACAAAAGAGGAAAAACAACACTAATACACTATTAGCCATTAGCATAAAAACTAATAAAAATGCAAGACTAGACATAAACAATGGATAAGCGTAAGCGATATAGCAGTAATATTCTGCATAGAGGCCATCCATAAATGACATCACGCACCTAGGGGGGAGTTTGAGAAATGTGACGATGAGTTTGAGAAATGTGGCGTCACATCAAAACTTGCAACTTTAAATAAAAGATCCACTGCAATATTTGTTTTCTTACAATTTATTTTTGATGTTTTATATGGCTTCATGTGTGTTACGATATTAGAGTGCAGCCTTATACTAAATACATACTTAAATGACAAAAAGTGATTTGAAACATGCTCTTTTTCAAATAGAAAATACAGCTTTTATGGAGGGGGGGGGGCAAAGCTTTGTGACGTCATATTGGAGGGGGTGTACGTTTTTGTGACGACGCATGACAAGGGGGGGAGGGCGTGGTGAAAAATCAGCCAAATCACGTGACGTCATTTATGGACGGCCCCTTATGAGTATGACGAATGCATTTAAAGCAGGAATAAAAGTTTTTTGAGCACAATAGAATGTTTTTGGAAGTATGCCGAGCTACTCTATGAAATGAGGTGCATGGATGGTGGCTAGGTTGCATTGTATAGCCGTTATGACCACAAAAATTATGCAGCATTTTGGACGAGTACCTGCTCAGCTTTTTTCAACAATATTGACAGCCCTGCTTACGATATTAAATAGATTGCAGACTTACACTAAATACACATTTACATGTCAAAAAAGATATTTGAAACATGCTTATTTTCAATTAGAAAATATGGCTCTTGTTCAAAGCTTTGTGACGTCATATTGGAGGGGGGGTTTATATTTTTGTGACGAGGAGAGAGGGGGGGCAAAAATCGCGTGTCGTCATTTATGGACAGCCCCATAGAAGTAGAAATAGGAAAGAGCATCTGTAATAGTAGTACATGTAGTAGGATAAGCTTTTTTAAGATAATCACTATTATGCATGCAATAACATTCTATATTTTTTTATAGTAGGAGTGTATGTAGCCCATAAGACACTATAAGTTAAGACTCTCTGTTACTATTATAGGCTAAAATAATGACACTATATTAAATTGTATTCATTAAAAACTCAATGACAATTTGTAATGGTAACAATGTTAAAAAATAATCATACTTTTAATTTGTATGGGTGTACTTTTATTAGTTATTAGTGGTGTAAATGTTTATTAATATTTAAAATTTATAGTAATATTAGTATGGCTCGGTTAATTATGGCTGTATATTATTTATGATTAATATAATAATGTAATGAATAATCATGATGTATGATGTCAACTGTATGACAAATGAGTATGACCATGGCATGGACATCAAATATTAATTTAATGTTTTTATACTATTGTTTAAAATATACAGTTTGAGTTGTCTTTACCATGGCCTGTAATTGTTATAAGTAATACATTATAATTATTTGTTATATATGATTTTAAAATAAATAAAAAAATATAAAGCTCCTTAAAATGCATGTAAGTTTATAGTATAGCATACATATGAGTATGATGAATACAATAAACATATTACAATCAATATTACAATCGTAGAAACTCATATTGGTCTTGATTTGCAAATATCAATACTTATTAGCCGTTATTTCTTAATTTGACAACTGTTTCTCAAAAGTCAAATTTTCGTAATAGTTGTCAATTATTTTACATTTAATTTTTATCTCCTGCAAGATTTTGACTATGCCAGGAAGAATACATCTAGTGAAACTTGGGTATCTTCAACAATCTATTATCAAGATATCACGTTGGAACCTTTCAAGATGTTTGTCATCCCAAATTATGTGCCATCCAACAAAACATTTTTCCTCTGGTAATAAAAGTTTAAATAAAGAAAATTCAAATGAGAAACAAGTGGATATTTCTGTTCAATCCCTACTTTGACAAATACAAGGCAAAAATTCAGCACATGCAGAAGTAAGTATATCCAAATGTAATTTTTGAAATTTCTTTTAGTAATCAAAGTTTCTTTAACATTTTATTTTAATAAGTAGAGATAATTACTTTGGTAGTTTTGCCTCAGGTTATAAAATTTTTTAAGCTTTATAAAAAAATAATGAACATAAAGAAAGGCAACAATTAAATCATTGTGTATTATAGAATGTCTGCTTTAGTCTATAAGTGAATTTTATTAAGAGAACCTGGTCACTTGGCAGTTAAGTTTAAGTATCTAGTGGTACAAGAGGTCTGTCCCTCCATGTTAACATTCTAAGAACCCTCCAGCTATTCAGAAGTCCCACATAAAGAAATCTTTTTTTTGGTACCCAGTCATGATTTAAATTTGATTTTGAATTTTTTTTTATATTAATTTTAGCCAGAGGTAGCAAGCACACTAAGAATGTTGATTTAAATAGCGATTAGAGAAGTTATTTTTAATTTGAACAATCTTTACTAGTTCGAGTCCAGAAGAGTTTGAATTTAAAATGAGAGAACTTTCTGCACTCAAGAATCCCAAGTTAAAGAAAACAAGTAATAGTGGAGTTGACAAACAAGTTTCTGGGCAGGCTGTTAAAGTTGCTCCCCCTACAGAAACTGCAAAAGCAGGAGTTGGCATGACCAGATCAGAAGTAAATTACATAACCTGTAAAAACAAAGTTTTTGACTATAACTCCCTTATATGTATGATATAATACGCACTGCACGACAGACTAGCATTAACTAGCATAAACATTTAAGTGCTACATAGAGATAATCTAAAAATTCATTAATTTAATTACGGTACATGATATCTGAAATTTTGATAGAATGCATTGTTAGGTGATAAAAGTCTATGTGCAAAATTTCACCTCAATAGGATCATAGGAAGAGGGTAATTTTTTTTACTTTTGTTTTTCTGTGGGCGGCTGGGCCCATGACAGGCAGAGAGACAAGACGGTGAAGTTAATCTAAAGGATTTACACAAATTGAAGAAAAAATTTGTTTATATCATATTTAATTTATTTTAAATTTGACCATTAGTTATAGCCTAATCATTTTTAAAAATCTTAACTTTAAATGTAAAAAATATCTTATTTTTTGGTTAATGCATTTCACATTCAGGGTTTGGATTCTCTGATGAAACTAGAATTGATACAAGACAAGAGTGCTGATGAAATTACACAAGTAATATAAGAGCATACTGAAACTAAAATATTAGGGGCAGTCCATAAATTTTTGGCTGATTTTTCACTCCCCTTCCCCCCCTCGTCACCCGTTATGACAAAATCTTAGACCCCCCTCCAATATGATGTCACAAAGCTTTGCCCCCCCCCATAAAACCTGTTTTTTCTATTTGAAAAAGAGCATGTTTCAAATCACTTTTTGTCATTTAAGTATGTATTTAGTGTAAGGTTGCAATCTAATATGTAACACGCGGAAGCCATGTAAAACATAAAATAAATTGTAAGAAATCAAATATTTAAGTGGAACTTTTTTTCAAAGTTGCCAGTTTTGATGTGACGTTACATTTCTTAAACACACACACCCCTCCCCTCGTCACACATCGTCACAAATGTGTGGACTACCCTTCTAGGTGCATGACGTCATTTATGGACGGTCCCTTAAGAGTAATAAGTAAATTGCTTCTTAACTCTAAGCTCATTCTTTACTTGTTAAACTGCATTTTATTTTGGTGTTGAACCATTCTCAAGTAAATTGAATACATGTAGTTGGTGTTTCATTACCTTCCATGACATGCCATATTTAATTAACTTTATGCCTTAATTTTTGAATCACTGATGAATTATGAATGTTCGATTTGAAGTTATTGATTTTACTTCTCTCAGATATGGAGTCAACATCATAGTGGAAAGGATTGTGTATATGCAGTGCTCAAGGTAAAGTGTGCTTAACAAATTTGAAAATAATGAAATTGAAATGAAGACAATTTCATATAGAAAATTGTTGTAAAAACTTTAATTTTGAGAAATTTTTATGATTTTTAGAAAAAAATATACTAAAACCTAATAAAAGTTTAACACCTTTTCATTATGAAATTTATGTGACATTTTTAAAAACAAACAGCATCAGAGTTAGGTAAGAATGTTCATACACTAATAATTAACAGAAAAAAGTTTATTATAAAAAACTTTAATTTTGAGTCTGATCTGTGTACAATTAAATATTAAAATTTCAGAACATGTATTTATATTTATGGAAAAATGTGTCAGGATAAATTCATCAGCATAACTTTGATTATGTGACTTGTTGCTAATAATTTTTGAAATTTTTACAGTAGTGTGATTATATAGAAATACGAGCAACAAAGCCCGCCCATGAACGTTTGCCACCGTTCGGTGGCATGTAGTAACTCCCCTCCAACAGCTGTTTCGACCGGCATACATGTGCATCACGTCAAAAATACTATTCATTATAGTTAAAATAAATAACTCGTAAAAACAGAGCTTTTTACTATAAATTCCAACGCGCATAACTCAAAAAAAAGTCTTGGAAGAAATACTGCACCAAAAATAACTCATTTTGAACGTCCGCGTAAACGTGTTCAATATGATTGGCTGTAGGAGTCATATGTGTTTGAGGGACCAATTACTTTGAGGACCGGACATAATGGACAGAAACTTGCTTTTTAATATATAGGATTATCATAATTCAGACATCTACTTTAGATATGTAGATATAATCCATATTTCATAATTAAACAAAATCCTCTTCTTTCATAATCTTTTAAATTTCAGTGTGTAAGTTATAAATGTTCCTTAGATCTGTGACAGTAAAATATTCATAAATGTTAATGTAAATTTGCCACTTTTAAGTGGAATAAGTTAATTTGTCGATATATATTAGAATAATATATTTTTTATGTTTGTGTGAATTTGTTAAGTTAGATTAACTAGACCTTCATAATTTTGTATTTGTCCCCATGTAGGCAGCAGAATATGAGAATCTGAGAGTTAAATCTAAGGAATGTCCTGTTGTAAGTCAATTATAATTCACTACTTTTAATTCAACATCATACTGCTATAAGATTAAACCTAAGGCAGATAGTATTGATAAAACTGGTATTCTGAATTAAGAACTGTTATAAAATACAGACAACATTTTTCAGTTTCTTCTGATCTCAGTGTAAACTTGTCTGGAATAAACAATTGACTAGGTACTTGGTACTTATATGTTGTTTGTATTGCCAATAAATATATAAAATAACAGTAAATCTTTTCTGCAAATATAACAGTAAAACGTTTCTGCAGACATCTGCTTTATATAAAATTATTCCAGAAATACGCTACTAGCCTATTCAAGTATAGTTTTTTTTTAAATTAAAGCAATAGTAGCTTTTAACATATTTAATTTTTTTCAACAAAAAAAATATTTCAGTTTCTTTATTCTATACCAAGAGCTGATGGATTTGAGTTCATCTTGTCCCAGTTTGATAGATCTGATGTTTACTTCACACCATTAGCTATGTTTCAGGTAACATATCTAGTGTTTTTAAATTACACCATTAGCTTTGTTTAAGGCAACATATCTAGTGTTATTAAATCTTACCACTAGCTATGTTTTAGATAACATTACTAGTGTTTTTAAACCATTCCAGCTATATAACAGGTACATTTTTTTAGTGTTTTAAAATCTTATGACTAGTTGTATTACATGAGATTTTTAATGTGCTTCACACCTGTACTTTGCACCACTAGCTATTTATTGAGTACTTGTATGTAGACTATTTTTATGATCAATCAGGAAAGTTGTCAATAAAGTGTATGGGATCTTATCTTCTTATCATATCTATACAGACGCTCCTTCTATGCAGAAGATAGTTGCGTCCACAGACCATGACAGATGATCTGTTGGCAAGTGATGCAGCATTCACAGGCCACGGCTTTGTGGGTTCCACAGATTACCCAGCCGCCTAACTACATGTAGTGTTAGGTACCCATTCAGAGCGGGGTGACTCAGGGACGCCCTAGGCCCCGGGAACAAACCCTTGCCTTCGCACGGATTCGAACCCGTGACCATCGGTACGACAGTCCAGTGCGCTGCCACTCGACCACCGCGTCCCCTTCTGATGCTTTCTGATAGTTATTTTTCATATTTGTTTTTCTGACTTTATGAGAGTTGTGATGGCTGTTGCAAGCTTATAGAAATAATAAACCCAGCAAAGGAAAATCAGATAATACATTATTAATGGAAACTGTTGTCTCAAGATTGTAACACTGTAGCATCTCTATATACTATTGAGTCTTAATTAAGGAAATTCATTTTAAAGACTTGGGAAGATGCTAATATAATTGATGAGCAATAGGCTGTTTGGTCACTTTGATTTTCAAATTAACTTCCTTATTACAGAAAAATGTAACAGAGAAAATTCTGAAGAAATCTATACAAAAAGTGGATTTTTCAGCAAAGAATCTATGTAGATCGAGAAAAGAAAAACGTTTTTAAAAAAATCAGCAACTAAATATAATATATTGCAGATGTTGTAAATAAAAAGAACTCTAATTATGTTAATTAATTATTTAAATTAGCTTTTTATTTTAAAAAAAAATTTTTATAGGTTGTGAGAGAGAATGCTCCGCCATGCTTAACTTTAAATCACTACACAGAGCTCATGGAAGATAAAGGTAATAGAGTATCAGTATTCATGAACAGAACATGTCTTTTTTTATGTTCCTTGGTACAACAGCTATAAATAAATAAATTGAAATGACCTGGGGAAAAAACAGAATGTTGATATCATAGCTTTAAGGGGAAAAAAAGTTATATTCCCAAAAGGGACATTTCCATTGGGCTCTACTTATATAAAGTTACATTTATGTTTGCCACTTTAAAAGACAAAATAGCTATAGCATATGAAATTATGATTATCATTGAAGTATGTCACTAATACAAGCCATTTTCAACTACTGTGGTAGCTTTAATCCCATGGAGAGAAAAAATTCACAAATTAAATTTGATTTGATCTTCCAGGCATTGTTTTAATGACTGGACAATATGACAGTCAAGTAATTGTAAGTATATTTTCAATTGGAAGGTTCTGGGTTATATTTATCACATTTTAAAACTATTGATGAACAGAATAATTTTGTAAAATAATTTTATTAATTTTAGCAGAATTTATGAAACATGAAAGATATTGTTAATTTTATTTTCATCCTAGCTTTGAAAAGACTAAATTAAATTTTTTACATAATGATAGTTGAACGAGAGTTAAAACAAGGTGACAAAAATGTTATGATGAGCTTTTTATTAATTTTTTTAAAAAATCAAAATGATTAACAGCAGGGGCGGATTAAGACTGCACGGGGCCCCTGGCTGCAATTCAAACTGGGGCCCTATCCAGCCAGCATCCCTTTAAATAAAATGATTGCTAGCAGCTAATATAAGACTGTAACTTGCAACTAAATAGTTCTCATACTTTGTACTACGGAATCGGCCTTCCCAGCCAAAAAGATTATTCATTTTTTAAAAAACGAATACGAAGAAATAACTGTTTGCTGGTATCCTAAAATTGAGTGTAAAAAGACAATTTTAATGAAAAAAAGCCAAATAAAAAAATTATTCCCCCCAGCGGGAATCGAACGCGTTACCGCTTTCACCGCAAGCCGAGTTTCTTCCACAATGTAAATTTAAAAAATATAAACAATATTCTTTAATATTTTCTCTCATTGAGCCTATAAAATCAGGTTTTTATAACATCGGGTCCGAATAGCGATCAGATTAATAGATAAGATTTTATTTAATTTATGATATTTTCAGGAATTCATGCAAACATTTGTCCACCTTTATTATAAAATATACTAAATTTGGGGGCCCCTAAATCATCTGGGGCCCCTGGCTTTAGCCCGTTCACTTAATCCGCCATAGGTTAACAGCATATGATTCAATATCTTCCATAAATAACATTTGTGTAAAATGGAGGGGATGAGGGGAGAGGAGAACTATATAAAGTTAAAAATGAAAAAAAATGTGTTATGAATGAATTTACTGACCTTAATGGATTTAGTTTTGAATCTTGTCAATGTTGCTATTGAAAATCACTTTGTGGGCAAGATCTTAGTTGAATATGTTTGGTTGACATATTCCCATTTAAAAACCCAATTTATAGCTGTTAGTACAAGCAAAGCACTTAAACATACAGTGTTATTCCTTTTATTATTTTTTTTTGCTGTATTTTGCCTACCAAAAGCTGACAAACATATTAAAAAATTAACATAGCATATGAGGTGTGTACTTCATTTGCTGTTTTAGTTTGTATAACAATCCACCAACAAAACATATCACTTAACATTAAAGTTTCTAAAAAAAAATTAAAACCTCCCATAATTATACCATAAAAATTTTGGTCTCCAAGGTGTGGAATAGAAATTTAGCATCCATATTCAATTTAGATTTTACTATTACAATGTATTTAAAAATGTACATTTGATTAATTTGAAACTTTTCTATTTCCGAACAACAGAGGAAAGAACTTGCTTTGAGCCTAGTCCAACAGATGAGCATCTTTTATGGACTTAATTCAAAATATTTTGAACTTGTTCATCGATTCAATTATCAACCAGAAAAATTTCAATACCAAGAACTTATTGATGCACTGAAAACTTTGCCACAGTATGACATGAAATAACTTGTTACAAAAAATATTTTTTATTGATATTTATATATATAAACTGCTACATGAAATAGAAATCTATTAGGATATAAGTAAATATTAGATGGATAAATGATTTAGAATGATTGCATTAGTTAGTAGATTATTAATTTTTAATGCTATTGTTATTAATTTTTTGATGTACTATTTAATTAGGTAATGCAATATTCAAGGTAATGCAATATTCATATTTAAATAAAAAATTTCAAGGCATTTATCATGTATTCCTTGTTTTTTTAAAAGATATTATCATGTCTAGAGTATCTTCAGTTGGTTTTGGGGACTAGTTTTGAACATTATTTATAAGAAAACTTACACTGTGTTAGGTAAACTCACTTAAACTCCTTCAGAGTACTTAAAGAAAAAAGTTAAAGCTATTTTTTTATTTTCCTATTTAAATACTTGCATGTTAATAATGGGCAATCTAAAAAAAAATTTAATAGCATCAATACAATTTAAATTTAATGCTATAAATTTTTTTTTAAAAGGCATACACAAACAAGCCTTTACCAGTAATAGCATTCATAAATGGTAAGAATATGTTATTTAAATAATTATTTTAAAAACTTTGTTCTAATGCAGGGGTGGGCAAACTTTTTCGACGGAGGGCCGCATTGCCAACTTTATCGTTGTAGGCGGGCCGCATAAATATTTTGTCTACTTCAAATACAATTTACCCCGTATAAAGTATGAATATATCATTATCATTATAACCATGTACTTGTTATTTAATTTCAAATTCACACTCTATTACACATGTACATAACATTTTAATATACGAACCGAAACAGTTTCTAATTTGATAATAAGATTTTACTTTTCATCATTATTTTAACAAAAGTTTTATAGTTACCTGTCATAATAACTATGACGAAGTAGGAACATAATTTACATGTAAGTTGACCATAGAGTACAATTATAATTAATAAGAAGTATGTAACTGTTAACAATTTTGGATAATGTTCTTGAACTGTGAAACCAGTTTACTGGTTGTGATTTGCAAGACTGCATTCAAATTGCAGTCAGTCAACATGGATCTTTTCTTAGACTTGTTTATTTTCATGCAAGAAAAAAGCTTGCTCACAGATGTGTGTGGACCAAATAAATAGTAACAAAAGTTTGGCAGCAAAGTTTTTTAGGTGGGGATATGCTGCTGCTGGCAAACATCTATAAAACTTCAGCGGAAGAACTGACTTGAACTTCTCCTTTAGGTCATAATCTGCTTGCAGGTCAATCAGTTCTAATTGTATATCCTCTGGAGCTAAAACAGTTTTTGCACAAAATGGCAAACTGAGGATATTGAAAAGTGGTTCCACAGCCAATGCATCCAAATGAGCCTTGTACTTGTCAGCCATTTCACCAGAAATTGTTTTCTGTTTCAGCAAAAGGGAAATGGCAAAATCTGTCTCAACTGCTTGCCTGGAGAACAGGGAGAGCTTTGCCTGAAATAATTTAACATCCACACAAATTTCATATGCAAACAATCTATTTCCCTGTAGTTTGACATTCAGTCCATTCAACCTTACCATAATGTCAATAACAAACATCAAGTCTGACTTCTGCTCTTCATTAACAATGTTAGTAGCAAAGTCACAAACAAAACCCTTAATCTCCAGGAACATAACTACGATATTTCTTCCTTGAGATCACACACTCGCCTCGATAACTTGCCCAGGCTCAGCCAGCGGACACTGCTGTGGTAGATAATATCATAATATTCAGTTTCCAAATTTTCAAGCAGTGCCATAAACTGCTTGTGGTTAAGTGCCCTGGCTCTAATGAGGTTTACACTCTGACTACTGGGTCAATAACATGCTTGATATTATACGCAGCTTTACAGAGACTTTCCTGATGGATGACCGTATGGAGAGGTAAGAGTGTATGGTCAGGTTGTTTTTCTTTAATTTTTTTTATCAACTTCATAAGACCTACTTTTTTCCAGTCAAAACACGCGCTCCATCGGTAGTTACACTTGCTATCTTGTTCCACACCAACCCAGTTCTTTCAGCACAGTTCTGAACACCATTGAATAAATCCGGGCTTGTAGTTGTGTCTTTGAGTGGCAATTCATCGGTAAGTTCAAAACGAGTGTTTATTCCCTGTATATATACCAACAATTGGGCCGTGAACTGTACAAGAGAGAACCACATAAACTCTTTGCTTGCATCTTGAAGTTGGTGCATTAAATTTTCACTAATTTTTGCAACATGCCTGACGACATTTCTCCTGGATAAAGAAATGCTATCAAATTTTGTTTTTCTGTTATGAAAACGTAATGCTAGCTGCATCTGACAAGCATTTTTTGATGAACTCGCTGACAGAAAAAGACTTGTTCCGTTTTACAATCGTATAGGACAGCACCAAACTGGCTTCAGATGAAAAATCTTGTATTAAAGACTGTTTAGTGAAAACAGTTTGCTGCTTCTTAAAATTATTAACCAACTCCTGGCAATTCCTTTCCTCTCTTCATTCGTTAAATTGTGCCCGAAATCAAAATGTTTTGTTTGGTGGTGTATTTTTAAGTATTATTTCTTAAAGACTCTCAGACACTCACGGCACATCAAGCAAACTGCTTTGCTGCCAACGCTGTCAAGCAATATTTAGGGGTCCATTCGTCATTATAAACACGAAATTCATCCTCTATATTTCTTTTTTTGGCAGCACTCATGGTTAAAGCAACGTCTATTCACTTTTAAATTTCAATTTAAAAAAAACGCCAATGCTTAAACCGTAAACAAAAGCCACTTTCGGTTGAGCTTAATTTCAGTTTCGAATAAGGATGTTAACAATTAATGACTAATGATCACTAATCAATTCTGGCGCCATAAAACCGATTTAATATTCCTAGATTCAAATCAAATTCTAGGAATAGTTAAAAAAAAATATAGCAAAAATTCTAAACAAAGAAAATTAATATCGGCATAAGATCACAACATGTATATGCCCACGGGCCGCATAATATGTCCCGGCGGGCCGCATGCGGCCCGCGGGCCGTAGTTTGCCCACCCCTGTTCTAATGAAAGATCAAGAAGGTAAGAATATATACATGTACAATGTACATGTACTATTAAAGGATTTTTTATACTAATTTTCTTTCATTCAGGTATTAAAATGTCTATTAAAGTGCTAAATATATAGTACTATACCATAATGTCCACTCCCCCCTTGCCGACGCCCATGTATAGACCATCGGCCCGGCCCTCAGCAATTTCTCTAGGAAATGGTCTTTAAGCCATCATTTTGACTACTTTGCACAATGGGGCGCTCGGGTTGGGGCTGGGCTGCACCTTTTCTTATAGTTAAGTGTACTCCTGCTAAGTTAAGCCTGTGGTTGTCAAATTTCAGAAACAATGTTGTTGTTGTTGAGCCTTCTCGTCCATGAGGGGCATCCACCGATCATCGTCGGCGTCTGCGATTCCTCCAAGGGCATAGGCCACCTACGAGAGACCTCCAAGCCTCCAGGCATTTCTATCCTGGGCCAGCTTCTCCAGGATCTTCCATTCATGGCCCATTCTCTTGATGTCTGCCTCCGATTCTCGGCGCCAAGTGTTTCTTGGACGGCCTCTTTTCCGCTTACCCTGTTGGTTCCATTTCAGGGCTTGCTTTGTTGTGTTAGAAGTTAGAAGCATAGGTTTTCTTAGTGTATGACCAATCCACCTCCACCGCTTGTGGAGAATCTCTTCCTCAATGGGCTTCTGTTTTGTCCGCTGCCACAGTTCCTGGTTGCTGATTTTGTCTGGCCAGTGAATTCTGAGAATCCTTCTTAGACAGTTGTTGATGAAGGACTGGATTCTGGTCAGGTTTACGGCCGTTGTTCTCCATGTCTCGGCTCCATATAGCAGCACAGGTTTTACCATAGCGTTAAAAATCTTTAATTTTAACTTGCTGCCTAAGTTGTTAGAGACCAAAACATTCTTGAGTTGCTGGAAGGCTGCTCTTGCTTTTCCGATCCTTATTTTGACGTCCGCATCTGTACCACCTTGTTTATCAACCACGCTGCCAAGGTAAACAAAACTGCCCACCTCCTCAAGGGCTTCTCCTTCAAGCATAATGGGTGATGTACTGGTGGCATTAACCTTGAGGATTTTACTCTTCCCTTTGTGAATGTTGAGACCCATGCTAGCAGAAGTGGCTGCGACAATGTTTGTTTTCTCCTGCATCTGTTGTTGGGTATGTGCAAGAAGGGCAAGATCATCAGCAAAGTCAAAATCATCCAGTTGATCCCACAAGGTCCATTGGATGCCATTCCTTTTCTGCAGTGTAGATGTTTTCATCTACACAGTCAATGGCTAACAGGAAGAGGAATGGTGACAGCAAGCAACCTTGTCTCACACCAGTCTTCACCTGGAAAGCATCTGTCACCTGCTGGCCATGGATAACTCGCGGCAGTTTATCCCTTCGTACATGTTTCTGATTATATCAGTAATCTTCTGTGGCACCCCGTAATGCCTTAGCAATCTCCACAGGGTTTGCCTGTCAACACTGTCGAAGGCTTTTTCATAGTTAACAAAGTTGACATAGAGCGGCGAGTTCCACTCTATTGACTGCTCTAGAATGATGCGCAGTGTCGCTATCTGGTCCGTGCAGGATCTGTTGGTGCGAAAGCCAGCTTGTTCGTCCCGCAACAGAGGGTCTACAGCGTTATTCATCGTGTTAAGTAGTACACGGTTGAAAACCTTTCCTGGGATGGACAGCAGGGGTGATTCCTCTGTAGTTCGAGCAGGAGCTTAAGTCTCCCTTCTTTGGGATCTTGATAAGGTATCCCTCTTTCCAATCGGAAGGAACTTGCTCCTCTTCCCATATCTTCATAAACAGAGGGTGTAGCATTTCGACACTGGTTTCCAAGTCCGCCTTCAGTGCCTTTGCTGGGATTCCATCAGGTCCCGCAGCCTTTCCATTTCTGAGTTGTTTAATGGCCCAGCTAATCTCTTCTTTGGTGGGACTATTACAGTCAATTAGCAGGTCATTATCGGCTGGTTGGATATCTGGTGGATTCCTTGGTTCAGGCCTGTTTAGGAGCTCTTCAAAGTGCTCTTTCCATCTCCCTCTCTGTCGCTCCTCACTTGGTATGGTGTTTCCCATTTTGTCCTTCACTGGTCTCTCTACTTTGCTAAATTTCCCTGACAGCGTCTTAATGGTATCAAACAGTTCCCTCATGTTCCCCTGGTGAGCTGCATCCTCTGCTTCTTTAGAAAGTTTTTCAACAAATTCCTTCGTGTCCCTCTTGATGCTTTTCTTAACTTCCTTATTTGCATCTGCATACTCCTTCTGGGATTTGTTTTTCTGTGCTCGGGTGCGGCTGTTATTCACTTCTGATTTCTTTCTTTTCCTTTCTTCTATTTTACTCAGGTCGTATCCGCTGTTATCCATTCTTTGTGTGCCTGTTTCCTGTTTCCTAGCACTTCTTGGCATGTTGACTGGACTGTTTCTTTCATGCTTTGTCACTTTCCTTCGGTGGTTTCATCTTCAAGTATTTCTTGTAGGACTTAGAACTTATTGAATAGTGAGATTTTGAATTCTTCCTTTTTGGCTTGGTCCTTCAGGAGGGAGGTATTATACCGAGTCCTGTATGCTGTTTGCTCGTTATAATGTCTCTTTAGTTTTAATTTCAACCTGGCCACAAGAAGATGGTGATCTGGGGCAACATCAGCTCCCCTCTTAACACGTACGTCTTGGAGAGATCGCCTGAATTTTTTACAAATACATACATGGTCTATTTGGTTCATCGTTCTCATGTCCGGTGAGACCCATGTAGCTTTGTGAATCCTCTTGTGCTGGAAAATACTCCCCCCTATGACCAGGTCTGCTGTGGCACATAGGTCCGCAAACCTCTCACCATTGTCGTTCATCTCGCCTATCCCTTGCTGTCCCATAACCTCTTCGTACCCTGTGTTGCTATTGCCGATCTTGGCATTAAAGTCTCCCATGAGGATGACGATGTTCCTCCGTGGGCGACCCTGGACTATGGTCATTACTCTACTGTAGAATTCTTCTTTGTCTCCTTCATCACTTTCATTAGTTGGTGCGTAGCATTGTATAACATCTAGGTTGATGCTACGTTTCTTTGTTCGAAAGGTTGCTAAAAGAATTCTAGGTCCATGGGCCTCCCATCCAATGAGTGCTCCTTGTGCAGCCCTTGATAGCATCATAGCAACACCCAGGGTATGTGGGGCATCGTCTTCTTCGTGTCCCGAAAATATCACCATCTCTCCTGAGATTAATCTCTTCTGTCCCCATCCAGTCCATCTTGCTTCACTAATTCCGAGAATGGTGAGCTTATAGCTCCTCATCTCAGCGGCTATTTGTGCAGCTTTACCAGCCTCGTACATGGTGCGGACATTCCAAGCTCCAATGACGGTGGTAGTCCTGGTAGAGATGATGGTTGTCGGTCTAATAGCCTCCCGGTTTTGGCTTTCACTATTAGGCGTCATATTTTCCTCCTCAAGGAATCCATCCTCTCCCAGGACTGAAATGTCTTTTGTTACTCTTTTCGGTGTTTTTGTAACTATGATTTTTTACATGGTAGGGTTGTTGGCCTTGCGCACAACCACTTGGGGGGTTGCCCCTCACAGCTCAATGGGTAGCTGCCTTTGTTTGGGTTAGGTCCCTAGCCTTTGTGGATCCCTCCACTTCCTACAAGGCAGTAGGGCTGATTTTGGTCCACCCCGGGTATTTTATTTCCCCGGTACCCTCCATATCTGGTGGGCTTTCCCCTATCCGCCGGCTGGGGAGGCGCTCGATAGAAGATCAGCATCTCCCACGAGTCAGAAACAATGCTCAGACGTTTCTTCCACATATTCGTTGTTGAAGGCCAACTAACCAAACCAGCTTTGTCACAGCACTGTGCCCGATAGTGGGTCAGAGGTATGCTGTCATAATTCAGTCTCTCTGGCTTCCTGTATCTTTTGAAATAAGTATATCGAATTGACTTTAACAAAAATTAATTGTTACTTTTTTAGTTTGAAAATTCGCATCCACAAAGCTTATGACTTACGTTACCTGTGTTTTAGATCAGGAATTGGGCCAAACATGCTCAATTTCAAAAAGAAAATGTCGCTTTATTGGGGGGGGGGAACAAAGCTTTGTGATGTCATATTGGAGGGGGGAGGTCTAAGTTTTTGTGACGAGGGGGGGGTAAAAAATCGACCAAAAGTGCGTGACGTGACGTCATTTATGGACGGCCCCTTATGATCATTGAAATATTACATAAAATTTATTCGTGATATCAGGATGTGGTTTAAGGGGCCGTCTATCAATGACGTCACGCGAATTTCGCTAATTTTTACTTTCCCCCTTGCCACAAAAACTTAGACCCCCCCCTCCAATATGACATCACAAAGCTTTGCGCCCCCCCCCATAAAAGCCTTATTTTCTATTTGACAATGAGCATTTTTCAAATCAATTTTTTTATCGTTTAAGTATGTAATTAGTGAAAGACTGCACTTTAATATCGTAACGAACATGAAGTCATGTAAAATGTCATTAAATAAATTGAAAGCAATAAAATATATAAGAGGAACTTTTATTTTAAGTTGGGTGCTTTGATGTGGCACCACATTTCTTAAACACCACCCTCTCCCTCGTGGCACATCGTAACAAATGTGTGACCCCCTTCCCCCTTGGGGCTTGAAGTCATTTATGAACGGCCCCAAATGGAAGTTATAGATATTATGTTAAATCCATTTAAGTTTCAGATCCCTTTCGCTAATTTGATAATTTGGCAAGTCAGAATCGAACCAAAATCTCGGGAACATAAAATTAGATTTTATTTCAAAATAAATTTTAATTTCATTATTATGTACAGTGATTTAAAAGTCCCGTCTTAAAAAGAAATATCTGAAATTGTTAAATTCAAGGGTGTTTTGAGTCAGCCGTTGAAAATGCCATCAATGAAATAACGTCATTAAATTTCACAATATCTAAAATATCTAACAGAATAAATAAACCATGTTCTCACAACGGGTTCCTGCATTAATACTGGGAGTTTGGGAGGGGGGCGGGAAATTGTTTTTAAAAAGGCATGAAATGTTATATATTATGTTTAGTATATAAAAATAATAATATTATTATTTTATTATTGTTGATGTTATTGTTGTTGGGGTTATTCTATTACTATTATTTTAATTCTATTTCATCGCCATCATAGTGTAAAATATGTTAACCTTTGAACTGTGAGAGCTTGACCATTCAAAGAACAATTGCCGAAGATTAGATGAACCAAGATATTATTTAACACCCTTATCTTACCTTATCCATTACAGACGCTCCTTCTATACAGAAGAGTATTGCGTCCTACTCTTATCTATGTTTTATGTATATTCCCGCGCCTGTTACAACCCGCGGGTAGGGAACCGTAAGATCCAACATATTTGAGTATAATCTCTGATGAAGATGGTGTGATGGCTTCTTCATTTTGTTGTTCGTTTTACAAATTTTTATTATATAAAAAAAAACAAATTGTTAAATTATGCTTCAACCTCAAATATTTCTTCACGAGAAGTTAAGCCATAAATAATAATATAATATAATAACATATGTGTGTGTTTGCGTGCGTGTATGTGTGTTTGCGTGCGTGTGTGCGAGCGCGCTCGTGTGCGTGTTTGTTTTAAAAATGGTGTTTGATAAGAAATATTGAATCCCCACAGCAAAAGATAATATTGAAATCTAGTAGGCTTCCAACTTCTTCGGTGTAGAATGTATTAATAAATAAATGTTAACGCCGGAATCGTATCATTTCCAGGTTTAAAAAAACAAAACAAAAAAAACTCGGGGGAACGGTTGTCGAGCGGCATGTGCGTTCTGTTAACGTACCGAGAGTCGCTGGAATCACATTGAAGGTATGATCCTGTTCCCATGACTAAATGGTGTCCCTGGGTCCACCCAACTCCGAATGGGTACCTGACACTAGTTAAAGAAACAGAGGCGGCCTCACACGTTGTAGAAAATCGTATCATTTGTTATTAAACAATTTGATGTGTTGTCCTAGCTGCGTCCTAGCACATCGGTATTTAAAGTATTTTCAGTTAAATTTCATAACTCCGAGGAACTATATAATATATATATATATAGAAAGAGAGAGAGAGAGAGAGAGAAAGAGAGAGAGAGAGAGAGAGAGATTTAGACACAAAATGGAATAAACGAAAATGATCTCATAAAATATTTTTAAAATATAAGACTGTAGTCATTTGCAAGAGGGAGACGCGGTGGTCGAGTGGCAGCGCACTGGACTGTCGTACCGATGGTCACGGGTTCGAATCCGTGTGAAGGCAAGGGTTTGTTCCAAGGGCCTAGGGCGTCCCTGAGTCACCCCGCTCCGAATGGGTACCTATTTAGTGTTAGGCGGCTGGGTAATGCGTGGAACCCACAAAGCCGTGGCCTGTGAAAGCTGCATCACTTGCCAACAGATCATCTGTCATGGTCAATGGACGCAACCATCTTCTGCATAGAAGGAGCGTCTGTATAGATTAGATAAGATAAGATAAGATAAGGGAACGGAAACTAGAACCACGGTTTTTTTAAAATAAAAATAAATAAATTACATGCTAGCCTATACTCATCTTACTTTAAGTTATAATTTACAGACGCATACAGCAAATCATTGTGTTCTACGCGTATCCATGGTTGTCTTGCATTTTTAATTAAAGTTTTGAATGTTGATAGTGATAGTGTTAGTTTTCCTGGCTTGTTTATTCAACCCATTCCACTAAACGTATTTAAGACAGCCTTAAATAAAAAAAATGGTGGTGTTTTCTGATTTTAAAAAAATGTCTTGAGAAAGTAATCATTAAGTAAAACCACTAGTGTGTTACAAACTTTATGAATCAGAAACCCAATTGGCATCTGATCTTCTCGTTATTCTAAAATTATGTGGGTTTTTAGTTGTACCAACTTTAAAATACTCTTCAATAAAAGAGTAAATAATGCAAGGTTGCTTAAAAGATTCCTGGCAAAACACTGAAAAAACGAATCTATTATTGCTAACTCATACTCAAATCTACTTGCGTCGTCATAAAATTGTTTAGTTCATGTATTGGATTTTTCGTATAGAGGGCAGATTATTTGTTAAACCAACTATCATACTGACAATTTTAAAAACGAAAATTTATCAGGATCTTAAAAAATGACAACAGCGCAAGACGAAAATGGTAGGCACTCGACTCACTTGCCAGTGCCACTTTACTTTAATTTAATACTTTAAACTTAAACTATTTAAAGTTTAAGTTTATTTTTAGTTTAATTTATTCGAAGTGTCTGCTGCTACGACAAAGTAACAGCAGACAACTCGATGGGATGTTGCTAGTGCTACAACATGTTGTAACACTAGCAACATCCCGTCGAGTTGTCTGCTGCTACGACTAGTCGTAAAAAATATGAATATTAATAATTATTAATTATTAATAAATTAATATGCTGTATTTTAATTATGCAAATACTAATACTAGTAATACTAATACTTTAATACTTAATACTAAACAATAGTCATAGTTCTCATAATCAAATTTCATGATTGCTATTACTAGGTAAGCCGATTAATGAATTTTAAAGTTAAAGGCAAGGTTAAAAAAAACTTGATTGGTGTCAATGTCCATATTTAATTTAATGACAAACAGTTATAATTTTAAAAAATTGAAATCTGACATGAGCTAGACGAAGTGGTAGTCGGAAGAGTTTGATGTTAAAACCGATAGTGGGATCGAATCCCGCTCCCGTCCAATTTTATTAAATTAATTTTATTTTCTTATTTTTTTAAACCACCATGACTGATTCAATGAGTGTGCTGGTAATTGTAATTTTTGTTCTTCTTATTCTGAAAAGCAGATACGTTGATTAAATCTATTTAAATAAATTTAGATTTTATAATTAATACTCACATAAATTAATATAAAATAAAATATTATGAAGAGTTTGTTAATATATTATAGCGACTTAGTTTTTTCGAAGTGTTTACTGCTAAGAGTAAGAGTGCTAAGACTAGTCGTAGCAAGTGTTACGACTATTCGTAACCATATGAAATAATTTTATTGCTACGCCTAGTGCTAGTGCCGTCCAAAAAAGTAAATAAATAATAATAAATAGTTATAATTTTTTAAATTGTAATCCCAATCAAGTCATCAATTTTTTCTTTTTCAAAACTATTTTAAAATTATAATTTTTTTATATAAAGTATTTCTTTTAACCATAATTAGGGTGTTGGCAAACCTGGTGAGTGTAATTTTTGTACTGCTTATAAGTTATTCTGTAAAGCGGATACGTTGATTAAATATATTTAAATAAATTGAGATTTTATAATTAATACACACATAAATAAGCCAGATCTATTAATATCGTATTATATATGTGTATAAAATATTAAGAAGAGTTTGTTAAGATATTATAGCGACTTAGTTTTTTTTTGAAATGTCTACTGCTAAGACTAGTCATAGCACTAGCCAGGAAACTTCTTCTACGACTAGTCGTAGCAGCAGTTTCCTGGCTAGTGTTATGACATGTCGTAACGCTAACAACCTCCTTATTTATTTTTATTGTTGAGTTATCAAATTTTGTTAAGTCGTTAAGTTAATCTCACTATTCTGAAATATTCCCATGCTCACTATAGATGACTAGGCCTAGGTTATACTGTTATATCTACATGGATTGGTGAATCTTGACAAAACTTGTCATACAAAATCTTCATGGTCCAGAATACAATTAAGAAAATAAAACTGTCCCCCAATATTCCTATTTGACCTCATAAACCTGAATTCGTTTATTCTTTTCTTATATATTATATGTACTTTATAAAAATAATTTTAATGATATGAACTGAATAAGTCAGTAGTGGATAAATCTAGCCTGGCCCTACTGTGTTTCTTTACAAACTGCATGACCATGACATAAAATTTAGGATCATTGCTATTGACATGTTTATGTATTATAATTATGTAATATTTTCATATATTTGGATGAATTATATTAAACTTAAACTGGTTAATTTCTTTTCTCAAAGCTCTCGTTGAAAGAGTCTTTTTGCGCATTGGATCAGCAGAGAGTGATGAAGAATTACAAACTGCCCTTGGAAAATTTTTAGCACCATTGTTGTTAAAGCTCAATAGTTCTGATGAAACTGTAAGATCCAAGGTAATTATTTTATATTTTTATCGCCTTTTGTTTTGTTTACTATTTTTAAATCTTTATTGAAGATACCTGATATACATTATTTTTATCCTACCTTAAAGTAATATTAAATAAGGTTATAATTAGGGGTCTACCGATATATCGGCTGGCCGATATATCGGCACCGATATCTGGATATCGGCAATATCGGTATCGGTAGCATGTAAAGGTCCCGATATTGACGTCACCGATATTTCATAATAAGTGACATTTTGACCCAAAAAAAAACGGAAACGAAAAAACTATCATTTAGATTTACAATATCTCGACAAATTAATATATCGAGCCCGATACCGGTATTGAAATAGTCAAAAGAGTTCTAGTATTAATATGTGCAGCCACGATACTGTGTGCCATGTGCTGTGATATTGTTTAGGTATCGGCCGATTTTCGTATACTCAGAAATACTGTGTAAATAGTGCCGATGCCAAGAATACCGTAATTGCTATAATAAAATGTATAACATGTAAACATTATGTTCACGTAATACGTAATTGCTCTAATACTAACAGCAAAGATGCACGCAGAATCGCAGATGTCTAAAACATTTCGTTTCGTATGGAATAACAAAATGTACCGTGTGCAGACTTGCTGTCATTGGCAACCATTCAACCTTCAACCTCATTTTCACTTATTACTATTAATTTGTTCTCATTGTTTCATTCATAAAAGGTGGCCGTGTGCAAAAGCCATTAAACTATTGGTTAGAATTAATAATTATGAGTCAAGGTTGAAGTTTCAAAAGGACTTCCTAATTTTGCTTGTACAATTTAATAAATGAGTGTTCGTTTTGTTATGAGTCCTATGTATGTCATGATCTGGAACTTGTAAACACATCGGAAACTTTGTTTCGGGGAGCAAAAAAATCGGTAATATCGGCAAAACTGGAAATCGGTAGACCCCTTAATTATAAAATATAAATAATTACGAGTGATAAATTTAAGAATGCCGTCATCAAATATGACCGCTGTTATTTTTGTCCTAACAAATACTCATATCGGCACTCATATCGGAAAAAAATATCGGTAATATCGGCAAAAATGAACATCGGTAGACCCCTAATATTTTAAATAATTACGAGTGATAAATTTAAGAATGACGCCATCAAATATGACCGCTGTTATTTTTGTCCTAACAAATACTCATATCGGCACTCATATTAGTCATATCGGAAAAAAATATCGGTAATATCGGCGAAAATGCATGTCAGTAGTCCCCTAATATAAAAGATAAATAATTAAGAGTGATAAATTTAAGAATGACGTCATCAAATATTACCGCTGGTTTTTGTCCGAACAAATACTCATATCGGTACTCATATCGGCAAAAAAAATATCGGTAATATCGGTATCGGCAATATCGGCAAAAAGGCATATCGGTAGACCCCTA
>CALYLW010001723.1:0-100043 GCA_944989445.1 Ampullaceana balthica | reverse complement strand
GTTTTTTTATAATCAAAAAGAGGAATATTGATAAACGTTTCTGCATTTTAATGATCAAATGGCATAAGTCGAAAAATTTGATTATTTTAAAGACGGCGAATTAATAGAAAAGCAATGTGAATCTGAGAGTCTACACTTAGTTGTTATCAGCGGCAGAGCGGAGAAAGAAACCCATTATACAGTACATGATCGATTGACAGTTTGACTAACCCATTATACAGTACATGATCGATTGACAGTTTGACTAACCCATTATACAGTACATGATCGATTGACAGTTTGACTAACCCATTATACAGTACATGATCGATTGACAGTTTGACTAACCCATTATACAGTACATGATCGATTGACAGTTTGACTAACCCATTATACAGTACATGATCGATTGACAGTTTGACTAACCCATTATACAGTACATGATCGATTGACAGTTTGACTAACCCATTATACAGTACATGATCGATTGACAGTTTGACTAACCCATTATACAGTACATGATCGATTGACAGTTTGACTAACCCATTATACAGTACATGATCGATTGACAGTTTGACTAACCCATTATACAGTACATGATCGATTGACAGTTTGACTAACCCATTATACAGTACATGATCGATTGACAGTTTGACTAACCCATTATACAGTACATGATCGATTGACAGTTTGACTAACCCATTATACAGTACATGATCGATTGACAGTTTGACTAACCCAATATACAGTACATGATCGATTGACAGTTTGACTAACCCATTATACAGTACATGATCGATTGACAGTTTGACTAACCCATTATACAGTACATGATCGATTGACAGTTTGACTAACCCATTATACAGTACATGATCGATTGACAGTTTGACTAACCCATTATACAGTACATGATCGATTGACAGTTTGACTAACCCATTATACAGTACATGATCGATTGACAGTTTGACTAACCCATTATACAGTACATGATCGATTGACAGTTTGACTAACCCATTATACAGTACATGATCGATTGACAGTTTGACTAACCCATTATACAGTACATGATCGATTGACAGTTTGACTAACCCATTATACAGTACATGATCGATTGACAGTTTGACTAACCCATTATACAGTACATGATCGATTGACAGTTTGACTAACCCATTATACATCACATGTTGTATTGACAGTTTGTCTAACCCATTATACATCACATGTTGTATTGACAGTTTGACTAACCCATTTACATCACATGTTATATTGACAGTTTGACTAACCCCTTATACAGCACACGTTGTATTGACAGTTTGACATGCTCTCATATTTTTCTGACAAACATGGGAGAATTGATTTTTTATGAAGGTTTAATAATTGCAATACATTTTTTCATTGGGGTTTTAATACTTTACGGTGAACATTTTTTCCTCTATTGTCTGAAATTACAGTTACGCAATGACATTAGCTGGAGCCATCCAACCTTCTCGAACAGTTTTCCCCCAAATTCTTAGAAAATGTCAATTCCTAGAGAAACATAAGCACGCCTTACACCGGGTTCTCCCGTATTTATTCTGGCGGGCCTGATCACGCTGGCTTCATTGAACCAACGATCTACATACTTATCAAAAGTCATTGCTGGGATAGATCATGTTTGAACATCAACTCCAAGTCTGGACTCGCCGATTTCGTGTGATTTGAGTATGCGAGAAATTTTGGTACTTTTCATTTTCAATGCTTCACGCAGATGTCATTTTACTTATGTATTTATCAGTGATAGGTTTATTTTACAAAGAAGTGTAAACGTTGGATAAAGAACATTATTATTTTATATAAGTGTTCGCTTTTACAGAGGCAGAATTGAACCAAGAAGGTAACAAACGTAGATAAATATTTTTTCTTAGTTACAATCTAGATCAGTTATCATTGATCTGTATATTAATTTATTTAAAAAGTACCGTTTCTTTTCTTCTTCTTCTTTTCATTAAATTAATTTTTTTTAATTGAAGAGCATAAAATAAAACACTACCGGTACTTATTGTGCAAGAGTTGAAGATAAATGCCAAAATTGGAATAAAGATAATTAAAAGTAAGTAAGATAATTTAACTCTTGGATATAAAATAGATCAGGTTAAATAAAGTTTTTAAATTTATTGTGGGCCAAAAAAGCAATGTAAAAACTTTTTCACTTTAAAAAAAAACAAAAAACAAACAAGAAATAGAATTGTTTTCATTTAATTCATAAATATTCGTTTGTAGACGACAATATAAATTCGTTTTTGGCCTTGATCAGAGGCACAGAAAGCAAGATATCAAAGGTGTATAAATATGCTTGTGCAGTTGGAAAAAGCAGCCGCCCTTGGATACACACATACAATTTGTCAATGGGACCTAATGGGTATCTCAATAAAAATTTGTATGAAAATATGTATCTCCCTAAAAGTAAAAAAGACCAAAAGAGAAAGAGGCATGTGTTTGAACTTGAGTTTCTAGCTTTGCTACATCACGTGATATTTGAGTCTCGTATAGTCAACACAAAGTAGGCCAAATATCGATGTATCGCACAATGTAAAAGGTGTCCCGGAAAATATGTGTTTTGACCATTTTATTGATTTTATCTCTAATTCTTTCCATTGTATATTTTGCTTTGACCAGCACTGACTTACATAAAAATAGAAAAAAGTATGTTTACATTAAACTTAGACATTAGTGACACTGTAGCTATATTCAGCATAGACAAGTGAAGTATTTGCGGCTAGACTGCAAACTTATTTTGAAATCTAACTTTACGCATAATATTACCTTACAAGAACGACCCGCGGCGTAGCATACGTCACAGCTTTGCTCATCATAGATAGTGCAAAGAACGGGGGGTGGGGGGTGAGAGTACGGACACAAACAGCAGCACGAAGTAATGAAAAAATAGCTAGTAAACGTGAAGACTTGCACACTGAGGTTGTTGCTACCCGTCCCCTTCCATTATTACAATCCATTAAATATAAACTGATTGGCCGACCCTAGTGAGGGTTAGTTATGTTTAGGGTTGTTCATTTCAAGTTGTTGTCTTTTTGGCAAACCGGTTATCGATTATGTAACTCCGATTTTAAACCGATTATCGTTTTATACCTGACTTCACAGAAATTAGGGGTGTACCGGATTTCGTCTGCGGCTCCGGCAAATTCGGAATCCGGCAATATTTACAAATGCAGCTCCGGCAGAAATTTGCTTCATAAAACCGGCAAAATGGCTTGCCGGATTTGAGATAAAATATATAATAATTATAAGCTCCGGCGAATCTGGAATCCGGCAACTTTTACAAATCTGGCTTGGGCTCCGACAGGATTTCACTTCATAAAAATAAATCCTGCCGAATCAAATTTGATTTTTTGGTCTGGGAAATTTAAAACCGATTGTCGCTTTCAAATCCGATTATCGTTTAACATTTTGGAAAAGGGGGGAAAATGGGCAGAAACAAACATTTTTAAAAATTAAAAAAAAAGAGAAACTGTTCCCGCTGGGGTTTGATCCAAGGACTTTCCACGTGCAAGGCGGAAGTGATAACGACTACACTCCGCATCATGTTATTCTGTGAAGGAATAATGCGACTGAACGGCAAGTGAACGCAATAAGCTTTGTTGCCCCCCCTCCCCCCTTTTTTTTTCTTTTCATCCCACGACGCTTGCCACCCCTGATTTTTCGACACAACCTGGGTCATTCGTCATGCTCATTTGAACATCGTCTTTTAGGAGAAATATACATATATATATATATATATATATATATATATATATATATATATATATATATATATATATATATATATAGATAGATAATATAGAAATATTTTAACTTTTAAATTGATGTTATTTTTACCCGTTAAAGAATATAATTCTAATTTAATTTAAATTTCTTTAAACCTACGTTTGAATGCCTGTTTACAAGAAACACATCTTTTTTAGAGTTAGAAATTTGCACTACGTTATAACCCCAATATTTTAACATAGACTGTACTTTTCTTTCGAAAGCTGATGTTTTGTACTATTTTTGTACTAAGTAAACATTCTTTCATTGATCTCATCCCTGGTAAAGGTTGGTGGAGGGAAAAACTTTCTAATTTAAAATGCCCCCATTTTATTTCATTCTTGCTTCAATTCTCTTTGCTGAAAACATGGGAATTAAAGAAAGCGTCAAGAAAGATGATTATTTAAATGAGTGTTGAGTTTTTAAGATAATATATATTCTGCAAACGGCATACACAGTTCTTATTGCCACGTTTACAACAGGATGCAAATTTAAATTAGTTTTAGCAACTAGGCTAATGATTCCTGATGAAACGACTTTTAATAAAAAAATGTGTTTAACGGCATTTTCCTGAGAGATTATGCTTAAAACCATATTGATTTATAGTACTTACGGAATCATAAATATATTAATTTATATTATATATATATATATATATATATATATATATATATATATATATATGTGTGTGTGTGTGTGTTTGTGATATCAACTAAACTCGAAATAATTTTAAGGCTTCAATGCTTCAAAAACGGAAGATGTTAAACGTGTAGAGCACTGAGTCGCCAAAAGTAATAAAAATTACAAGCAACGATGGAATCTGACGAAACTAAAACTATGACTGTGAGTACAAATTTAAACTTCTAAAACATAGAGAAGAAATATCAAATAACACATTAATTATATAGTTTGTAATCCTCTTAGGATAATAAGGGAAATGAGTTGTAAAAATTTCCGTTAAAATATTTTGGGACCACAAGTAACAAGTAACGTACTAATTTTATTTCTCTAATACATTTGCATTAGGAGCGCGATGGTCTAAGTGGTAGCGCACTGGACTATCCATCCGAGGGTTCGAACCCAAGCACTGGCAAGGCCCCTGGAACATTGAGCTGGCCACACATTCGTTAGTGGTGGCTAAAAACTTGTGAACGCTACATCACTTGCCCCATAGTCCGTCAATGACTTGAAAGGGGGGTCATCATTAAAAACATCGCTGCTAAATTAAGATAACATGTCATTATATGTCATATACGTTAAATAAGCCAATTTAATTAACTTTAATTCAAATATATCGAGAGTATATTTACATCACAAGTTTTGATTTCAATTAGATAAAGAGTGATGTGATATAGTTTCCTTGGGTACTATACACGGACATAAATCAAGTTGTGATACAAAGATATTCAGGACCACTTATCTCTTACATAATTGAGGCATTACAAACATTTGAAAATATTTACATAAATAATACATTACTGCCTCTGTATTTTTTAAAACAGATATGTATTTATAACAATATTAAATTATAAACATTCAAATTTTAATAGCACAAATAAAATTAACTTATATATATTACATTTCAGAGTCAATCATATAAAATCTTCAAGGCGACAGATAACACTTCTGTCAAGGCTCGAACAAATAAGGTACATAATTAAACAATGAACTATTTTTTACAAAGTTTTAGGCATAATTATCGCCTATTCTTGAGTTAATGATAAGAGTTTTTGCATTTTGTTCATTTAAAAAAAATAATATTACGCCTTTAAGACCTTATATATGTTTTTATATTTTGGATGTGATAAAAGAATTAAGTCAAGTTTGATTACAATATACTTAAAGTGCATTTTCATTCACAGTATAAAAACTCATGAAACATTAACAAAATAATAAAGATCATTTGGTCAAAATTATAGTATGAACGCAAAGTACGAGTTACAATGGTTACTAAAAAGTGTAAAACTAATGTCAAAAATAACTTTGGATCAATTCAGGAAAATCTGACACTTTATGGCAATATTATTTTTTGAATGTGTTCATCTTGCCCCAATAAGCATTTATGACTTATAGAACACTAAGCTCGTTTTAAAACATTTGAAAAAAAATATTATTTTGGTATTTATGTATGCATTTTTGCATTTATGCATTTTTGCATATATTTATGTATGTACTTATGTACGTGCTTTCGTGTGTGTGTATACATGCATACTCTCATATCTGTCTGTGTATGAAAGTATAATGTTTCATGTTTATTGGTTTAGTTGTGTCTTATGTCGTGTATGGGTATGAAAGCATTATGTTTTATGTTCATTGCTTTATTTGTTGTCTCTTCTTTTTTAGCTGGTCATCTCGCTGTATGGGCAGGTCACAGACAAACTCAACGAGAAGAGTGGACATGTTTGCCTTCATGAGCTTCTCCGCTTGGTAGCTCAGAACAGTGAGATACTGGATGTTATTTTATAGCTCTACTTAAAACACACATATTTAATCATGTCAATGATACTTCTCTTAACATGGAATAGGTTTATTTCCTATGTCCATATATCTATTGTAAATTTTTAAATAAAATAACTCTGGATTTTGTTTTTGTTTGGTAAACATTTTGGGCTTCATTTCAGACGTTATTATAAAGGCCAACTTCAAAGATGATGGGAATAAGCGGACGTTTTTGGATGACAGAGTGAAGGAATTTAATGATATTGAAAATCCATCACCAAAAATCAACTGTACAACTGAACCCGAAAAGGCAAGTACACGAGAAGCAGTACAATTATATAAGAAGGATACTTTAATATTTTGATTAAAATATGATATACTGAAAATTTTTTTAGTTAAACAAAACCACATTGTGAACGTTATGAAGAATTATGATGAATAAGAGTTACCACTAACACTAACACACACACAAACACACATACACACACAGACCGCTCACTACGAAACGTTGTGTGCTTTTTAAATATGCTCCTGGGATAGTACCTTGCAAAATATTTTTTTAGGAATTAACACTCAGGGGGCTGGGGCTGGAGTTTTTTGCTTAAATGAATAATATCAAAATTATTTTAAGCGTTAGCCACTGGGTAAATGAATGAATTTAGACCAAAGTTTGTACAAATACTTGATAGCTCATATTAAAATGCTATGAGGTCTTGAACTCCGAATGTCTATTATTTTGGAAGCCGGGGGCACAAAAGATATTTTTAGGAAACATTTAATATGTAATTCCACATTCGATTTTTCAAGGTCTTGAGAAATATTGATAAATACATTAATATATTCAGTATGAACATGTGTTTTACCTTTACATTTTACACCTATACTTATATAAGCTATGGCAATATTATTTCATTCTTCCGATAGTTAATGAAACTTTGGGAAATTGTTGAGTAAACTCCCGCAAAGGTGTCTGGTATAAAAAGATTTAAAATAATATAACTTATCATGGGCCGGGGCCCAAAGTGTCGTATTTTCATTATATGAGCATTTGTTCAGGACGTGTTTAATGGAGGGATAGATGGATTGATGAATGAATGAAATGATGGGAGCCCCAACATTTTCTTAAAAACGTTTAAGATTTTTTTCCCCATTAAAATTTAAAAGCTGTTGAAATTATAAAAAAAATATTCATCATTTAATTCTTATATGAGCTTTATACAAATATTTTAATCATTGGCTACAGGGTAAATGGTTGCATCTTGAGCAAACTTGGTGTATAAAAACTTCATGGGGCCATATTCAAATACTATAGGGCTTTAAACCCCTAATGTTCATACATTCCGTGCCGGGCCCCAAACTATTTTGTTATAAAAGTTCAAGATTTTATTTCCCATTCGGTTGACCATAATCGTGACAATTAATGGCACATATATCCATTATGAGTCAGACTGAAATTTTCAGAGCGTTGTAAACGTAATATGTTTAACTGATTAATTATGCTAATGTCGTATTCTCCGAGGACTGGCGCCAAAAATATTGTTTGTAAACGTTTAATGGGCCATTCATAAATGACGTCAAGCAATATTTGCCTATTCTTCACCCCTCCCCCCTTTGTCAATTGTGATCATAAAAAACTTAGACCCCCCTACTATATGACGTCACAAAGCCCCCTCCCCCGTATTTGCGTGGTTCAAATCATTTTTTGTCATTTAAGTATGTATTTAGTGCAAAGGCCTACAAACTTTTTGCATGGAGGGCTTAATTTCATGAAGTAAAGATATGCGGGGGCCAGATTAAGATAATAAACAAAAAATGACACACGTTTTTCTGTGAAGGTTAAAACTGTGATCTTGACTGCAGAAAATAGGTGATGACAGTCTCAATGCAACTGTTTTGATAAGTGGGATATCACGCAGTGAGAGTCACTTAGTCTCAACTTCACGTGATTATTGCTACAATTAATAACTGAGAATATCAGCTCACACAAGTATGTCGAGCCAAACAATCTGAACATTTATTTAGCAAATGTTCGAATCTCTTGGAATCTGACGGTAAAAGTCAATGAGAGAAAGATGTTGTTGTCTGCTGCCACATTCAGCATCACTTTGCAACTCGATGAGTTCAAGCTGCAGATCGCCTTGATCCTCAATAGGGTCTTAAGATATAGGTGAAGATAAATATGATTTCCTATTTATTTGCGAAGTCCTAAAAGCGTCTTAGAATTTTTTTTTAGCCAGGGATATGATATCTGTAACATACCTCTGCATTTGCCTATTGAAGTTTCTTTCTGGAAAACGTTTCATGATTTCCTGAAGTGAGGGAAAATGTGTGGTATTAGGTTGAGACTGTTGGCTTTGAAAAAGTTGCAGCTTGTTCCCAAAGGCCTTGGTATTTGAATATAATTGGCTTACCACTTCTTTGTTTCCTGAAAAACATTTCTTAAGAATGTTTAGATGACTTGTCACATCAACTAAAAATGCAAAATATGCCACCGGAGCATGATCAGATAGTTATGTAACAGATTCTCCCTATTGTCCATGAATTTCTCAATTACTTGTTAAAGTGTGTAGCAGTTACTCAAGTGCTTGTCCTCAAATGACCTATCTTACCTCATTGTGATACAACGTATTCACAACGTTGTGAAGAAAATAATGCTTAATATAGTGGCGAAACAGAGATTTAGATCGAGTAGTGTTTAATATGTTCCCTTGTTTGGTTCTGAAGACTCTGAAGGTCATGTTCTTCAAATGGACGAGTGAAGAATACCTCGCCAGGCCTTCATATGGACACCAAAAGGCAAAAGAAAAAAAGGAAGACTAAAGGAAACACTACGTAGAACAATCAAAAGAGAAAGCTCAACCATGGGTCTAAGAAATAATCAAGACCTGATACAATTGGCGACGGATCTTGGTAAATGGAAAATCCATGACTTCTGCCTTATGTGCCGTCTTCGGCCCGAGAGGAACTAACTAAGTGTTTAAGGCTTTTATCCCTAGCTTAATGACACGATAAAATCTAAGATGTTTGACACAAGGAACCTGTTGGTGAATGATACAGTGAAGTTTAACATCCTTGCCAGCCTTTACGCTGACTTTGTTACAGACAAGTGCTGCTAGTCCACTGCTTACTAGTACCATAATAAATAATTACATATATTTTTTTCAATGGTAATTTAGTGTTATTGACAGTACAACAAAGACAATGAAATAAATATGTTCTCTTCTTTGGTTTTGAAGACTCTGAAGTGGTACACAATAAAATATCATCGATTTTTGCCATCATTTGACGTACTCAAAACAGCAAAAATTTCAAATTTTCTTATAAATATAATGTCGTTACAGAAATAATACATCAGTCAATTAATTATTTAAGATGAGGCCGCACTTTGGACATCCCCGATTTAGTGTAAGACTGCACTATAATATTGTAACACGCGTAAAGCAATGTAAAACGTCGTTAAATAAATTTTAAGCTATCAAATATTTAAGTTAAGTGGAACTTTTATTTAAAGTTTCGCGTGTTAATGTGACGTCACATTTCTTAAACACCTCGTCACACATTGTTTCAAATTTGTTACCCCCCCCCCTCCTCACTCAGTTGCGTGAAGGTCATTTATGGACGACCACTAAGACTTTATTCCACATTCGATCTTTATAAAAATTAACATATACGCAGGCATTTAGAACATGATATCTTGCACGTGTGTGCCTGGGGTGGGGGGGGGGCAGGTCGTTTTCTCGTTATATAAGCTTTATAAATATTATTTTCAACACTGACCACCGATCGAAATAAAATGGTGGAAATTATTTGAATTCACGACCCTCAAAGTTTCTGGGATAATTATAAAAAAAACCCACTACTTATTTAAGTTCGCGGGCAATGATAAATGAATTTTTCTTTACGAAGCTTGTGTGTGTGTGTGTGCGTGTGCGTGCGTGCGTGCGTGCGTGCGTGTGTGTGTGTGTGTTTGTGTGTGTGTGTGTGTGTCCGTGTCCTTTATAGCTGACTAAAAAATTCATCCGATCGTCGTGACATTTTTGGAGCCTGTTGAGTACGCACCTGGGATGGTACTGGCAACTTTTTTTTCTAAATTTAACTCTCATGGGGCACGGGGGGCCCATAATGTAATTTTTTGCTTATATATGAGCTATATTAAAATTAATTTAAGCGCTAGCTACTGTGTAAATTGTTGGATATTAACCAAAATTTGTATATAACAACTTGATAGCCAATATTAAAATACTATAGGGCACTGAACTCCAATAGACATTCCTTTGGGGCTAGGGGCCCGAAAATACCAATTTCTTAAACGTTTAAGATTTTATTCACCATTTAGTTATTAACAATCTTGACAAATAACAACACATGTATCAATTAGTATACAAATTGAAATGAACAGGTGTTTTGAACTTTATATCTTACACTGAATTGGCCCTGGGGGCCCTTAATGTCTTTTTTTGCTAATATAAGATATATAATAGTTAGTTTATGCATTAGCTACTGAATGAATGAATGGATCTTAACCAAAATTTGTATATAAAAACTTGATAGCCAATATTAAAATAATATAGAGCACTGAACTCCTAAAAGAAATTTCTTTGGGGCTGGGGGACCAAAAATTCCTATTTCTTAAACGTTTAAGACTTTATTCACCCTTCAGTTATTAACAACATTGACAAATAACGACACATGTATCCATTTTGATACAAATTGAAATGAATAGATGTTTTGAACTTCATATCTTACACATTAAGGGCCCTGGGCCCTTAATGTCTTTTTTTGCTTATATAAGTTGTATAAAATTAGTTTATCCATAAGCTACCGAGTAAATGAATGGATCTTAACCAAAATTTGAATACAAAAACTTAGTAGCCCATATTAAAATAATATAGGGCACAGAACTTCAAATGTCCATTACTCCAGGGCCGGGGGCCCTAAATGTATTTTCTTCATATATGTTTAAGATATTTTTCCACATTTAATTTTTCACGATCGTGAGGAATATATTTTTCAGGAAACTGAATAACAATGAACAGGTTTTTGAAATCAACATCTTTCAACGAAAAGACCCAGGGGCCCCTAAATGTTTTTTTTCGTATATTAGATGTATAAAAATTATTATTATCGTAAAATACTGAGAAAATTAATGTATCTTGACCCCTTTTAGTATAACAAAAGCTCAAAGGTCTATATTTTATTACTATAGGGCACTAAACACCTAATTTTCATTGCCTCGGGGCAGATCGTGAAAAATTGAATGTGGAAAAATATCTTAAACATATATGAAGAAAATACATTTAGGGCCCCAAATGTCTTTATTTCGTATATGTTTAAGATATTTTTCCTATTCACTTTTTAAAGATCTTGTGAAATATATCCACAATAAAACTTAATTAAAATGAACAGGTTTTTGAAATAGACCTCTTTCACCAAATGGGCCGGGGGCTCCTTAATGTCATTTTCCCCCTATATTAGCTATATAAAAAGTAGTTTAAGCGTTAGATAATGAGAAAACAACTGGATTTTGACCAAACTTAGTAAATAAAACTTAAGAGTCTATATAATTATAGGGCACGGAACTCCTCATGTCCATTCCCTCGGATCTGGGGGCCCCAAATGTCTTTTTTACTGAACTTTAATAAATGTATTCCCAATTCAATTTTACACGATATTGAGGAATACAGCTTGAGAACAATGGCAATAAAAAACTATGTTATCACTCATTTTGGGGGCAGGGCCCTTAATATCGTTTCTTCTTTTGTACGCTATTTAATTCTTAATTTATTTATCCGTTCGCTATGAAACTTGGAATTTTTTTTCACACTTCCGCGAAGTTTTCTGGTATAGTTATTTTTAATCATACCATTCATTGGTTACTTTAAATTTATTCATTTTTACTGAGATCATTGCAACGCACGACTGGTCTGCTAGTTTATTATATCATATAGAATGGGACTTTTATAAATGGTTGTGGGGTTTAACATATTTCCTGCATCGTGTTTATTACTTGTGGACATAGAGACCTGCTTGCTACATATTTGTAGTTCCTAGTTCAAGTATTAAAATGCTGTTAAACTTTAAACTTATCAAATTAGTTTAGTCTAGAAATAATTTGGCCTAATATATAACTTATATTTATAGGTAAATTCAATATCATGTATAACAGTAAAAATATTTTATTTTCTGTTTTAGAATGTTAAAGAAAAAGGTAAGATTATTTAAGTCTTAATCTAATATTAAGAACCATTTTACTATATGATTGGTATTTTGAACTAAATATTTTTAACTACAAATTAATTTCAATAAATTTTGCTTTTACAAATAAATAGATTGACTAAAATAATAAAATTCTGCTAACTTTTTTTTCGTCATAAAAATAATTTGTAGATTCATTGTTTTCATAATATCTACAGATAAGGAAATCGTGATGGAAAAATCAAAACACTTTGATATCAATAAAAAGGACTCTAAAGATTTCAGTAACAACAAGCCTTCAGGCGGAAACTCTGAATGCGTTACATTAAATAAAGAGGTTAGAAAATAGGGCCACATTTTTTAACTTTCAAGATACTGCAATATATATTTAATTTTTTAAAAATATTTAAAATTTAAATAACCCTAATTTTAAAACACCTCTTATCAACCATAAACAGCTTAATATACTAATTAAATTTTCCTACGTAATAATAATTACAACAAGAAACACTTTCATAAAAAAACTAGTTGCTATAAATAAATATCTTCTAATTAATAATAAAAAACAACTATTTATACAAATTTTCTACATGACATCAATTTGAGAATATACATATTTGATCAATTCGATACGACAGTTCGCACTCGATTATAACAATGTAATAAAGTCAAATAGAGCTTTTAAAAAAATACTATATCTATTACGTCTCTGAAAAATTTCCAGGTATATAAAAATTTAATTAATAATCGTTTTTAATTATTAAATTGATAGTATTTAGAGAAATAAATAAAAACTTTCAGATTCTACAACAATTAGAAATTCTTGTTAAACAAATCAGTTTTATTAAAGGATATAATTTTTGTTTTGTTTTTATTTCTTTTTTTTAGGGTCATACAAAAAAAGGTATGATCATCATTAAACAATCTGTTAAAGTGTTATCTCCTTTAATGTCTTTCTTAAGATTGTTAAATTAATCAAAACCAAGAATATTCGTCAAATAATATAAATAAAAAATAAAATAAAACAACTATAACAAATGTAATTTTTGTTTTGACACATTTTTGTAATAATTCTTGTCATACAAATTCTGTGAGCAGATGACAAATGTTTTGAATGCGTAATCGTATTGAACGGCAATGAGGAAAACAAACAATTAATTAAAGATAAAATTGCGGCCTCAGCACCGGTCCCTGTGATCTTCATTGAGGTAATTTAATTAACTTAAGTACGTTAATTGTACAATTCAAAGTGTATCGGCATATAATACACAAATTTAGTAAAGAAAATAAAAGATCAACGATGATCTGAAATTTTAAGAACAAATGACGTAAAAGAAGTGGAAGATAATGTAAGATGAATTAAAGAAAAAATAGTTTAAAGCTTTTTAAAATAATAAATTTAGTTCTAAACGTGTCAAATTTTGTTGTTATTGTAGCTTCCATAAATATTATACTGGAAGTATTGCTCGCATAAATCTTCTGTTTATTTATATTCAGCAACCCGGAGAGCGCAGAAACAAAGAGTTAGTTGTTAAAGAGCTGAGTGAGAAGTAAGATGGTTTGTTTTTATTTTAAATAATTATGATTCCTTTTATTATTATTTTTATTCCAAAAATGTCTTTATAATCCAGGAAAAAATAAGAGGATGATAAATGATAAATAAGAATATTGTCTTTTCATTTTCATCATCATCATCATTAGTTATTTGTTAAAATTATTATACTTTTTTTTAATGAATAGTATTATAATTATTACCACAGTCAATGTCTGCATTAATATCAATATGGATTGGCTTGCTTATATTTATTTATTTTTTGAAGATGCTATTAAAGTCTAACTTAGATATAAATTCATATTGTCAAATTTACTCTCTCTCTCATTTCTAATATTAGTAGAATTTAGAGCACGTGATCTCTTTCCATCTGTTGTCAATTAAGTACCGTCACTAAGATCAGTTCGTAACGAGGGATACATAAAAGGGGGGGGGGAAATACCCTAGGCGGCACTTTTTTATAGGCAGCTAATTCCGGGTCGTTAATGAGCATCTAATAATATAATTTTTTAAATAAATTTGATTTTTTCCCCAAATAAATAAACAAAATAATAAATTAATAAAATTAATGAACCATCCTAAATATGTGAACATTTCTATTGCAAAAACTTCGAATCCCATATTGGCTATATAATATCTTCTGATAATAATGCTGATGAACTAAGAAAAAACAAACAAAGTGGCTGAAGTAGCACGAGAACGTGACATTGTTGTGGTGGTACTGGAAATTACTTCTTCAAATTTGTTAGCCGCTCGTTTTGAAGAAGCAAGCATTACTCTATCCCCGTTATTAACAACCTTTTTATTTGGCGACCCCTTTTAAAAAAGCCGCGACCCCCATGAAATTTAAATAAGTCATTTTCAATAACGTTATTATAAAATATTCTAATCATCTTATAAATTCTCTTTTTTGGGATTAGTGTTAAATGCATGCATATGCTAGAGTACGAATTTAGCTGAGAAAATTTGCAATATAGTTAATATTTTAAGTCGACAGTTGGCGACCTCTTGGGAATCGCGACTCATAGGTGGGGACTATGGCGGATTAAGGGGGGGGCTGAACGGGCTAAAGCCAGGGGCCCCCGATGATTTAGGGGCCCCCAAATTGAGTATAATTTATAATAACGGTGGACAAATGTTTGCATGAATCCCTAAAAATATCATAAATTAAAAAAATTAATAAAATCGTATCTATTAATCTGATCGCTATTCGGACCGGTAGCCCCATTATCGAAAAACTTGATTTGATTGGCTCAATAAGAGAACATATTAATAAATACTATTTATATATTTTAAATTTTGTTCAAACATCAGGATCTTGTGATCTTGAGGCAACGTGTTGTCTTGTGGAGCAAGCGGGAGCGGGTTCGATTCCAAGTGGGGGCAAATGTTTTTTTTTCCTTTGTCTTTTTTTTTAAATTATCTTTTTTACACACAATTTTAGTTTCCAGGCAAACAGTTATTTCTTTGTGTTCGTTTTTTTTTATGAATCCAATCCCGGAGTACATACACATTATGAACAAGGAACCAATGGACTATCTAGTTACAAGTTACAGTCTTATATTAGCTGCTAGCAATCATTTTACAGGGACGCTAGCTGGATAGGGCCCCAGTTTGAATTGCAGCCAGGGGCCCCATGCAGTCTAAATCAGCCCCTGGGTGGGGAACCGCTGCTCTATCCGATATATTTCAAACAAGAGAAAAAAAATAATTGTCTTTAACAAATTAGAGTACTAAAGCATTATGATCATATCACCCTAACATATAAATCAGAATTCCTATATCTATTAGTGTAGTGAGATTGGAGAGTGTCCGACATATTAACATATCAACATATTAACATTAACTTCGCCAAATCAGACACACAACTGACATCAACCTACTTTTTATACGGGTAAGCGATAATGACTTTATCGTGTGAAAATAAAAGGAAATGTAATGTTGGACCTTTAAAAGTTGCATATCATCTTTCTAAACAAATAATTCACAAACCTTTTATAAAGAAGGCGAAATTTCTTCAAGTAAAAATATGTGAGAGCTGTATTAAAATAATATACATGGCATATTTGATTATTGAGTTAATTGAATATTTTAAATAAAATAATACAATTATCCACAAAAAAAAGCTATCAAAAATTGTGGGGGAAAAGATAGTGTGAAAGAAATACAATACGGCAAGTAGCTAAACTTAGAATGTTTGTTATTATTTAATCCTTTGACTCTTCGGATTTCACCGCAGCTTAGTCTTTATTTTTATTTTTTTATTTCTTCATATTTGTTTTATTTGTGTACTTTTTTGTTCTTGAGGAAGGCTCTTTGCCGAAACGTTCGCTGTTTTGTTACGTCCTCTCAGGCTAACCAATACCCTATTTACATGTTATCTGTTTACTAATCTATAAGCCTGATTGTAGTCTCACCCCCCAGTATGTTTAATCCTTAAGACAGGCTATGGCTTTTAACGAAGACATAGAGAGGCCAATACTAGTGAAAATTAAAGCAAAAATAAAGGAACGATTGCGTTTTATTTGCAAATCCAGTACTCCGATAACAATGCGATTAAATGGTTAAAAACATTAAATCACGATTACGTCACTTTTAATTTAATAACAGCTCATAGCATTTTTGCTAATCTTTCAGGAACGTTAGACCAAATAATAATCGATTTGAATGGATAGTTTTCTAGATATTTCCCATAAGGATCAAACAAGTCTAGTTGTGCGATGGCTTAAAATAAGAAAGTAACCGTTATATAATCTTTTTAAGATTTCATTGAAACAGAAAATAAGCTAGCTTACATTTCTGAAATGATTTTAAAAAGTCTTAAATCTTATTATTTTAAAAATAATAGACTGCAGAAGTCCATCGTGTGTTAGTACCGGGCAGCATACAGCTGTTCAGGGGAGACTCAAAGACATAAATCTTACTGTCAAATTAGTACTTTGGTCAAAGAGTTCATTCAACGTGCTTTCTTTACATGCTGCTCCAATTAAAATGAACTCTTTAAATGATGATTGTACATCTAAACCTTTTTACGCATTGTTTTCCATGTCTTTAAAATAATAAAACATTTTACCGGGTTGGTTTGGGCGGAGGAGGGAGAATTAGGACCCGAGTGGCGGATAAATACCCATGCTACGCCTTCAATGACACGTTTCAGATACGGGATTGTTTATGACAGACGCAGTTAACTACGTCATTGTTTGTATGTTTGCAGTTTATTTGTGACGGGAGGCCCTCGAACCGATTTACCGTGGATATTGCAGTGGCGTAGCTTGGTGAGGGGGGGCAAAATTTGAAGGCCCCCCCGTGCCCTCACTTGAGGGGGCCCCAAAAGGATTGTCAGAATTATTTTTACCGTATAACGCCACCGCCATGTTTGCAGGGTCCCCAAAAGGGGTAAAGTACCCCGGCCCCCAAATCCCTACCAATCCCTAGTTACGCCACTGGGATATTGTGCTGGATTAATAATAACATTGTTCTAACAATATATCAGTAGAAGTTATAGTTGCCTACCCCTGACTAGTTTTGTTCATCAACAACACGTGCCTTCCAGGATAACGTTAGATATCAATATCAAACTAATTCAAAATGTGAAAACTTGTTGTTAATGCTTAATTGAGTAAATATTTTCATTTAATTGTCGAATATATTATCAAAGACAACCTTAACTCCAAAAGATCTACACGTAATATTAAATCATATTCTTCTATTTCTTTCATAAATTGAAATAATGATTTATTTTAGAAAAATATACCGCTAAAAATGTTCATGCTATTTTACCCAGATATGAGGTCCCGATAGATTTAGTGCATACTATGACACCCGCTCACAAATCAAGACACATTGGAAAAGCCATTCTAAAAGCAATAGCTAAAGGTAAACAATGAGTTTTAAAATTTTCTTTATTAATGATTTCGGGAATTTCAGTAATACGAAAACGTAGTGTCGACTTTCTTTAATTTTCAATACTATATACAAGATACACAAAGTGTGTGATCAAAACAATCAATGAAAGTTTTATTAATTGTGTAATACACATGTAAACGTTTCTTCTATTGCCTTTAACAGTACAATAAGTGAACACGAGTTTTTAAATTAATTTTAAATTATATAATAATACTATACCACGGAAAAAGTAATACATATGTACAGATACAAATACCATGACAAAACGAAAAAAAGAATAAGAGGAAGGAGATTAGTATCAAACAGTTAAAACCATTACTGGATGAAAGGTATATAATATATTTATTTTCAGTGTCTTGTCAACCAATAATAAATACGTTGTATGAATATGTAAGAATACAAATTATTTAAATTATACCCTGGAATTCACTTAAATTTTTACTTACGAGCCTAAAGAAGGCAATTCGCTTTTAAAACTATTCTTCATAATTCAGTTAAAAATTAATGGGCTTTCTCTTTAAAATATACTATCTAAGCAGAGTAAATAGATTGAAATTAATAAAAATTCTGTTTTATTTAAAGATTAATTACACGTCTGGGTAGGAGACAAATTGGGCACCTTTGTAATATTATGGTAGACAATATTCGTGTTTAAGGTACAAAGTTAGCTTAATGAGAATTGCAGTAACTCCAGTGATGTTATATTTGCCATGAAGTATCAAAAACATTCAACCACTGAAAGCATACTGCATGCATTTGAAAACAAGTGCATGAAAAAAATTCTCAAGATCTCTTATCTAGAACACAAGACCAATGAGTATGTCTGCGACAGAAAATCTCCATTGCGGTTCGTCAGAAGTCATTAAAGAGACAATTAAGAGACGCAAGCTGCCATGGCTCGGTTATGTGTTGCGACATGATACCCTGACAAAAATCATCCTTCAAGGCACGTTAGAAGGGGGCCGTCGAAGAGGGCGATAGCGAAAAGGTTGGCTTAACAAAATAAAAGACTGGATAGGGCTGAAGTCAAATGAATTATTGACTGCGGCTCAAAATAGACTAATGTGGAGATCGTTGTCTATTGATGTGTCTATGCGCGTCCCACAACAACCGCAACAGTCACGGACTGATGATGATGATGATTAAAAAATGTTCTCTTAAGTAATCTAAATCTTGTTGGACTGCCAGGGTTTTAGTAGACAAAAGCACATTAACTTTATAAAGCAAAAAAAATAATAATAATTATTTTTTTCTAAATCCCATGTTCTGCTTTCTCGTACTGCGATTTCTACTCAGATTTCACATTGTAATAGATTGATGCCAAGCATTCCATGTTAATAAACAGATGTTCATTATTCAAAAGGACAATTTAAATAATAAACCAAAAAGTCAACAAAAAAAAATATCTTGTAGTTTTACTTAGCATACATTCATTAAAAGTAAGGTTAAAAAAAAGGTTTTACACTTCATCAAGTAATTGTCGGCGGCTAGATAGTGAAGTCAATAGAGCGCTCGCCTCACAAGCTGAGGGGCATGGGGTCAAGCCCACGTTAAAGCCACAATAAGAATGATGATAGACTAACGCTGACCTGGAAGGGAGATGGGGCACCCAACAAGGTCTACCAAACCCCTAGTAAGTTTAAATGGAAACATTAGGGCCCTCTACGACCATCGATTATGGGACTTTAAATAAAAAAATATATTGTCATTTATATGTTTGATTTGCAGCCCTCAACAAGACAGTTAAAATCGAAAAAACAAATGAAGTTGATGGGTCTAAAGAAGCACAACTTCCAGATGAAAAGTTATATGACTTTATAATTTTGTGTTTAAGCATGGATCACTTTCATATAGCAGTTAAAACTGAATTGCTTAGCAAGGCTGTAGCACCCACAAAGGTATATTAATATTAAATTATATCTAAAAATGACTTTTTAAAACAACAATAAAGCATCCCTTTATTTCAAAACTGCCCTTTAAATCTCTTAAATACTTTAGTTTTTTTAATTTAAAATAAAAAAGGGGCCGTCCATAAGTGCGTCACGCTATTTTTGACCATTTTGACACCCCCCCTCCCTCCTGTCACAAACCGTCATTAATCTCGGGACACCATCCCCCTAAAGTACGTCACGCTTTCGATTTTTTAAATAATTGACACCTAATTAAAATATTTAAATGCTTAAAAAACACTTCACTATTAATCTGTATTAAATAAATAAATAGGGATATACTGGATTCAAAATTTTGAAAATCGACAGGAGCCGGATTTATGATGTGAAATCGGGCTGGAGCCGGAGTCAGATTTTTTTAAAATGGCTTGATTCCGGATTTTCTGGAGCCATCATGAATATTTATAAATTATGGCTTTACCAGCCTGCCAGATTGAAGAAGTAAAATCCTGCATTAGCCAAAGCCGGAGCCGGATTTGTAAAAATATCAGGAATCCAGATTTGCCGGAGCTGGATGCAAAATCCGGTACACCCCTACTTTAAAAAACTATCAGATTATTAAAATGACTTTAATAGTAGAATAGTTCATTGTCAACAGGTGTCACAGTTATTCAATTAAACAGTAACTCAATCTAGATCGAATTTGAAAACAATAATTGAAAAAATTAGACTTGACAATTATATAAAACACATCAGCTATCTGATACCTTTTCATTTACAATGGGTGAGGTCAAGTTTTAGATAATCTTCCGACTATGTAATCTATTGACACAGGATAAGAATTAGATTAGCGAAATTTGACCTCAACCAGTGATTAAATAAAAAAAGGAAACAAAAAAATTTGACTAAAAAAAAGACTAGATAGACAAATTATGTGACCAACTCTTTTGCTATATTGAAACTGTTTATTATGGTCCTTTGAATTATGTTTCATTCAAAAATATTCACTGAACATAATCTTACCATGGTGAAGTGAAGTGTTCATCCATAGTTACGACTGGCATCAATCTTTCACCATCATCGTTTCCTGGAAGGATAATTGCAGACAGATCAACTCGTCCTCATCTAGCCACTCAACAGCTTATGAATGTACATGTTCTCTTCTAGCAATAACTGCCATGCGTTCTCTTTGCCTTCTAGAAGCGATTCTCAAAGGACGGATGCGTTTTATCTGATTTGAATCTTGAAGAGTTTGGGTGGGCACATTCTCCAAAGCCCCAGTTCTGTGTTTTCCTGCATGGTTCTTCAACATTGTTTGTGAGGCAAAATATAAGTGACATTCTTTGCAAATTCGATCAAGTAAGCTGGTCTGCTTAGATGGACAGTAAAGATCATATGGTTGTACTTTGAAAACTCCTGTTGATCTTGGCATAATGTCATCAAATTTGAGAGTTTGTGCCACAAACAAGGAAGGAAATTTATGAGGACCTGTTTCTGCTCTTTCCGATTGGGATTGGAGGAGGAAAGAATCTCGAAAGTAAAAAGTTGAAATATGAGCTTCGTACTTTTTCGCAACATTTCATGTCCTGATATTTCACAATTTGAGTGAAACATTGGCTGGTGCGAACATGATTGTAAAACCATTGCTGATCCTTCTATATCAGTCCTGCTGAATCCAATTCAGATTTATGAACAACACATTCATGAGATACGCATTTCGTGCTATTTTGAAATAAAACTAATTCAAATGTTTCACAAAATTTAAAAATTTTTTTTTAAACAATATAAATTTATCTAAAAATAAAATAAAAATAAATTAGAAAAAAAAATAAAAAGTGTGTGACATCCCACATGGTCGGACCCCCCCTCTCGCTGTCACAAACTGTCACACTTTCTTGCATGCCCTCCCCCCCACCTTCGGGCGTGACCTACTTTATGGACGGCCCCAGAATACCCTGAGATGTATATCAATTTGAAATGAAATACTTTTACTATTATGCAGAGAAATCTAGGAACGTTCCTGGATGAAATAGCTTTATTAATAATTGTAAGTTGATCTATTTAAATTATCTATGCTTAAATTATTGATTAAACACAACTTTGTTTAAAATGTATGTAGATTAAAATAAAATATTAGAGACAGGATTGAACGAATCGTAAGAAAACAAATAAACCATTGTTTAAGAGAGCAAATACGTCGATCACACATAAAAAAAAGAAGCATGATTATGTGTATTTTTATTTGTCATAAAATCTTATAGGATTAATTACTCGTTTATAATTTAAACAACACAATTTTTAATTTATTTGTTTTGTTGATTTTAAATGAAAGTCTTTAAAAATATTTAGAAATGCTTAAATTTTCAGGAAAAATGGAATTTAACAACTGCATCAGAATCTTCAAAATTGGTAAGATGCTAAAATTTAGCATTCATCGATTATTTATAATTAAACTATTTAAAAATGCAACACAAATTGAAAATTTAAAGATATAAATATATACCATTAGTCATCAAATTTCGCTAGCAATACACACTGGAAATAGTCTAATTCTTTTTGTATTCAAGTGTTTCAATTAACATACTAAGAGTGATCTTTATCTAGCATCCCTCACTTTTACTATCATTAGATTTGTTTAAAACTGATTGTAAACATTATCTTGTCTCCCGTTAGAAATTAATTCATGCTATTCAACTTTTGCACTTTGTACATTCGATGACCATCCATACTTGTTTAATATGTTATTTATCTGTGAACTCATCCAACCCTTAAGTCAGCCCAAATTTAAGACTAATTTTCCTTCCTGATGTTAACTAGGCTGAACTTTTGAAGAATATCCCAGCGTTAATTATAATGAAACCGCAAATGTCCGGAAAGGAAAATGTATTGATTAAAAACATGTTTAAGAATTAATATGTGTAACAATATATTTTTATAATACCATAAACCATTTTTGAAATTTGACATCAACACTTATACAAGAATATCGGTTCCCAAAACTGTTCCTCCTAAATGCAGCAAAAATATATTATTATCTTAACCTGTTTCTATTTCAGGAATTTGACAATCTTAGCAAATTGGCAAGCAAAATATTAATGGAAATTAAAAACGAAAAAAATGGTATGATAATTGAATTATTATTTAAAGGATTTATTACAGATGAATTAACATAACTGACAAGGATAACTCGCACAGTTAGACTACTTTACCTAAAACAGTTAAGAACAGAACATCAAAGAGTAAAGTAGTTATACTACATAAGAATTTAAATTCTTACTTGAAAATACTACATAACAACAATTTAATACAATAATCAGATAGACTTAGAGATAAAACCCTTTGCTTCATCCATTTGAAAGACCAAACATTTAAAAATCATACTGCATTCCGTCTGGCATTCGAAAGTAGAATAGGATGTCGGAGAGGAATGGGTTACTGGGCGTGGAATGGGTTGCTGGGCGTGGAATGGGTTGCTGGGCGTGGAATAGGTTGCTGGGTGTAAAATGGGTTGCTGGGTGTGAAACGGGTTGCTGGGCGTGGAATGGATTGCTGGGCGTGGAATGGTTTACTGGCATGGAATGGGTTACTGTGCGTGGAATGGGTTACTGTGCGTGGAATGGGTTACTGGGCGTGGATTGGGTTACTGGACGTGGAATGGTTTACTGGCGTGGAATGGGTTACTGTGCGTGGAATGGGTTACTGGGCGTGGAATGGGTTACTGGGCGTGGAATGGGATACTGTGCGTGGAATGGGTTACTGGGCGTGGAATGGGTTATTGGGCGTGGAATGGGTTACTGGGCGTGGAATGGGTTAATGGGCGTGGAATGGGTTACTGGGTGTGGAATGCTGTTGCTGGGCGTGGAATGAGTTGCTGGGCGTGGAATGGGTTGCTGGGCGTGGAATGGGTTGCTGGTCGTGGAATGGGTTGCTGGTTGTGGAATAGGTTACTGGGCGTGGAATGGGTTGCTGGGCGTGGAATGGGTTGCTGGGTGTGGAATGGGTTAATGGGCGTTGAATGGGTTTCTGGGCGTGGAATGGGTTACTGGGCGTGGAATGGGTTGCTGGGCGTGGAATGGGTTGCTGGGCGTGAAATGGGTTGCTGGGCGTGGAATGGGTTGCTGGGCGAGGAATGGGTTACTGGGCGTGGAATAAGTTGCTGGGCGGGGAATGGGTTACTGGGCGTTGAATGGGTTGCTGGGCGTGGAATGGGTTGCTGGGCTTGGAATGGGTTACTGGGCGTGGAATGGGTTACTGGGCGTGGAATGGGTTGCTGGGCGTGGAATGGGTTGCTGGGCGTGGAATGGGTTACTGGGCGTGGAATTGGTTTCTGTGCGTGGAATGGGTTACTGGGCGTGGAATGGGTTACTGCGCGTGGAATGGTTTACTGGCTGTGGAATGGGTTACTGGGCGTGGAATGGGTTACTATGCGTGGAATGGGTTACTTGGCGTGGAATGGGTTGCTGGGCGTGGAATGGGTTACTGTGCGTGGAATGGGTTACTAGGCGTTGAATGGGTTAATGGGCGTGGAATGGTTTACTGGCGTGGAATGGGATACTGTGTGTGTAATGGGTTACGGGGCGTGGAATGGGTTACTGGGCGTGAAATGGGTTACTGGGCGTTGAATGGGTTACTGGGCGTGGAATGGGTTACTTTGCGTACAATGGGTTGCATGGCGTGGAATGGGTTACTGGGCGTGGAATGGGTTACTTGGCGTGGAATGGGTTACTTGGCTCGGAATGTGTTACTGGGTGTGGAATGGGTTACTGGGCGTGGAATGGGTTACTGGGCGTGGAATCGGTTACTGGGCGTGGAATGGATAACTGGGCGTGGAATGGGTTAATGGGCGTGGAATCGATAACTGGGCGTGGAATGGGTTGCTGGGTGTGGAATGGGTTGCTGGGCGTGGAATGAGTTGCTGGGCGTGGAATGGGTTGCTGGGCGTGGAATGGGTTACTGGGCGTGGAATAAGTTGCTGGGCGTGGAATGGGATGCTGTGCGTGGAATGGGTTGCTGGGCGTGGAATGGGTTTCTGGGTGTGGAATTGGTTACTGGGCGTGGAATGGGTTGCTGAGCGTGGAACGGTTTGCTGGGCGTGGAATGGGTTGCTGGGCGTGGAATGGGTTACTGTGCGTGGAATGGGTTACTGAGCGTGGAATGAGTTACTGGCTGTGGAATGGGTTACTGGGCGTGGAATGGGTTACTATGCGTGGAATGGGTTACTTGGCGTGGAATGGGTTGCTGGGCGTGGAATGGGTTACTGTGCGTGGAATGGGTTACTGGGCGTGGAATGGGTTAATGGGCGTGGAATGGTTTACTGGCGTGGAATGGGATACTGTGTGTGGAATGGGTTACGGGGCGTGGAATTGGTCAATGGGCGTGAAATGGGTTACTGGGCGTGGAAGGGGTTATTGGGCGTGGAATGGGTTACTGTGCGTAAAATGGGTTGCTGGGCGTGGAATGTGTTACTGGGCGTGGAATGGGTTACTTGGCGTGGAATGGGTTACTGGGCGTTGAATGGGTTACTGGGCGTTGAATGGGTTACTCGGCGTGGAATGGGTTACTGTGCGTGGAATTGGTTACTTGGCGTGGAATGGTTTACAGGGCGTGGAATGGGTTACTGAGCGTGGAAGGGGTTACTGGGCGTGGAATGTGTGGCTGGGCGTGGAATGGGTTACTGTGCGTGGAATGGGTTACTGAGCGTGGAATGGGTTACTGGGCGTGGAATGGGTTGCTGGGCGTGGAATGGGTTACTGGGCCTGGAATGGTTTGCTGGGCGTGGAAAGGGTTACAGGGCGTGGAATGGGTTACTGGGCGTGTAATGGGTTGCTGGGCATGGAATGGTTTGCGGGGCGTGGAATGGGTTACTTGGCGTGGAATTGGTTACTGTGCGTTGAATGGGTTGCTGGGCGTGGAAGGGTTGCTGGGCGTGGAATGGGTTACTAAACGTGGAATGGGTTGCTGGGCGTGGAGTGGGTTACTGGTCGTGGAATGGGTTGCTCGGCGTGGAATTGGTTACTGTGCGTTGAATTGTTTACTGGGCGTGGAATGGGTTGCTGGGCGTGGAATGGGTTGCTCGGCGTGGAATGGGTTGCTGGGCTTGGAATGGGTTGCTGGGCGTTGAAGGGGTTGCTGTGCGTGGAATGGGTTGCTTTGAGTGGAATCGGTTACTGGGCGTTGAATGGGTTGCTGTGCGTGGAATGGGTTGCTGAGAGTGGAATGGGTTGCTGGGCGTGGAATGGGTTGCTGGGCTTGGAATGGGTTGCTGGGCGTGGAATAGGTTCCTGGCGTGGTATGGGTTGCTATGCGTGGAATGGGTTGCTGGGCATGGAATGGGTTGCTTGGCGTGGAATGGGTTGCTGCGCGTGGAATGGGTTACTGGGCTTGGAATGGGTTGCTGGGCGTGGAATGGGTTACTGGGCTTGGAATGGGTTGCTGGCCGTAGAATGGGTTACTGGGCTTGGAATAGGTTGCTGGGCGTGGAATGGGTTACTGGGCTTGGAATGGGTTGCTTTGCGTGGCATTGATTGCCTGAAGTTACCACGAAAAACAAGACGCATACAATTTTCAAAGCTCAAATAAAAATGAAAGACTAAGCAAAAAACATGTGTACGAGGGTAACGCATTAATCTTATGTATAGGCGGATCGCCTGTAATAAGTACGATTAGTAGCAGTTAGGCAAATCTTCTTAAATGTCATGTATAATACAAATAAAGCTTAAATGAATTTTTAAACTATTACTTCATGTTAGTGTGTCGTTGATCTATGGTTAATTGGATGATTACAACAATGTGAACACATGATGGAGGAGCACAAACACATTTCAAATGCATTTGATTTTTCGAAATAAAATTATTAATTTTATATAGAAGTTAAAGTAACCTTACAATTGTGTTTTTTATTATCTCACAGGAAATGATACAGAAACTTGCATTGATACATTGTTTGTGTTATCTTTGATGGCGAATCAGATGAAGAGTGCAGTGTCTTTGTGGTATTTTGTAACGGTATGTACTTTTATTTTATAGTTATTTAATGAATTAAATTGAATATTATATAATGAAACAGTATCAACTTGTAGATGTTTTTTTTGTACACTTTAATTAGCTTTCTAACAATAACTTACATACAGATATAATTTTTCAAAACGAAGTCAACATATAAAATTACATTTAGAAAATAAAATTCAATTTGGTGTTATGTCATTGTATATCATTTAAATTCTGATTTTATAAAAAGACATTTCAAATTTCATACAATTTAATTCACATTACTTTAGATTTAAATTTTAACAAATCCATCATACTTAGATTTAAAACCATTATCGACATCCTACTTAACAGAATGTTTCATTTTTTTCTACAGAATCCACTAACTGCAGCAATAATTGCACGTGCAGTTCTGAAATCACAATCTGAAATAATTGAAGAAAATAAACTACTTGAAAATTTAAGGTAATGATACATTTTAGTGCAAATAAGTATTACAATTCTTCTGTTAATGCTTGAAATGTATTTTATATTATAACAATTTAACTGTGTACTGTTGATGAGATGTACAATCATGATACCAACAAATGTTTGCAGATGTTTTGAACGGCTGGCCAATGAATTCGTTGGACGTTGCTATAATAGAAACGCCGAGACCACCTTCAATCTGCTGAAGAACCCATCGCCAGTTTGGGGCTCAAGGGATTGTGTCAAGCTGGCATTATACACAGAGAACAGGAAATTTCTCTCACAGCCTGCTCTGATTGTTTACAATCGCAGAATGTGGTTCTTCGGTACTACAGAAATAAAACAAGAAGAAATAGATATGGTAAAGTGATAACGTACACATTTTGCCTCGACTTGTTAAAAATAGAGAATTTTGTATAAGTTTCTCAGTTTATTTATGTATCTTTTCATGTCTTTTACATTACAGTCAATAGTCCTGCACATACTTCAAATTTATTTTTCTCTTTTACATAGTCTGAGTCTGGTCTTGCATTTTTGTTATAGTTTTCAATATTTTTATTGTTTGATTGTCTTGGTTTGTTTAGGGTACCCATTCCATGCCTGACTTATAGATGGGAAGAAGGAGTGTTTTTATGTATCATCATCATCATCAACATCAGTCCCGTGACCGTTGCGTTCGTTGGGGAGATCACATGGACACATCAACAGATAACGATCTCCACATTTGCCTATCTTGAGCGGCGGCCAATAATTCATGCAATTTCATTCATGTCTATTCCTTTATGTTGTCAAGCCAGCATTACCGCTGTCGACCTCTTCGCCGGCCCCCTTCTACAGTGCCTTGAAGGATATTTTTGTCAGGGTATCATGTGGCAGTACATGACCGAAACATGCCATCTTACGTCTCTTGATTGTTGTTATAATGGTTTCTTGACCCGCTATAGAGTTTATTCTTTCCCAGACATATTCATTGGTCTTGTTTTATAAATAATAGTTCTGGAGAATTTTCCGCATGCATTTGTTTTAAAATTCCTGCAGCTTGCTTTCAGTGAATGCCATTAATTCCCAGGTCTCACACCCGAAGAGGACAATAGTTTTATTGAGAGATCTGTAAAGCCTGAGATTTGTTGGAAGGCCAATGTTTTTGTTCAATATTTTGGTTAACTTCGTCATTGCGGCCATTGCCGACCCATTTCTGTCTCGACTTTTAGCTTCACAGATAAAATGGCTCCTAGAAATTTAAAGTTATGTACCTCCTCCACCTTTTGTTGGTTCATTACGATGTTTGCAAAACTGGCAACTGAGGTATCAAACAATATCTTGCTTTTCTCTGAGCTGATTTCAATTACATATACACCTGATCTGTCTGCAAGTTTGTCAGTGAGCTCCAGTAGTTCTTGCATATGCAATAAGGATAGTGTTTTAATCATTATGTCTTTCTGATAGTTGTGTTAGACTATTGTTTTTGTTTTATTTGCAATTTAGAATTATTGCAACTTGTTTTATTAATACTTTTCTCTTTGTCCTGCTATCTTATAGTGCTCTTAAGTTCAGTATTTAAACTATTGAGTTATTCGTGTCTATTGTGACTATGCACCAGTAATGAATTAGGCAGCCACTTTTAAATTTGTTTTAGTTTATCTATGTTTTCTTTGATACATGTTTCCTATGCAAATGGAAAATGTTCAGGTATAGGTCTGATTCTTGTAAGGGATCATTTCAGTTGTATGTTATTTTGTGTTATTTCTGACATTTTTTTCAGCTAAGTATGTATAATAATTTTACACGTGATCTTGGAAAAATGGTGTTATATTTTTTTTAAAACACTTTAATATCAAAGTGTACAAGTATCGTTTTCCAAATGTATGGTTTGATATGCTGTAGAAATTTTAACTTTTCCTTATTCCACATTTTATCTTCACGTACATGATGGAACTGCACAGGCCAACAATGACAGCATCATAAATTGGTTGAAAATTATATTTTACTTACTATCGTAAGTATTTCAAGGATGAACTCTGACATCTATATTTACCATGTTTACATTCTATCGTATTTCAATTATGAACTCTGGTCTCTATATTTACTCTGTTTACCTTCTATAGTAAGTATTTCAATAATGAACTCTGACCTCTACATTTATTCTGTTTACCTTCTATCGTAATTATTGCAACGATGACCTCTGTATTTACTCTGTTTACCTTCTATCTATAGTATCGCAAGTATTTTAATGATGACCTCTGACCTCAGTATTTACTCTTTTTGCCACGTAAGAAAGAATCAAAGTCATACAACAGTTCTTACTGGTTCACATACATGATGTTACTCGACATCTCAAATATTACTGCAACCCTATCGCAGATATTTAAAACAAACGAGAAACTTTGGATGTGGATGATTCAGGACTGTGAATAGTATACTCACGAGATCTATAATAGTATACTCACGATATATATATAATAGTATACTCACGAGATATATATAATAGTATACTCACGATATATATATAATAGTATACTCACGATATATATATAATAGTATACTCACGATATATATATAATAGTATACTCACGATATATATATAATAGTATACTCACGATATATATATAATAGTATACTCACGATATATATATAATAGTATACTCACGATATATATATAATAGTATACTCACGATATATATATAATAGTATACTCACGATATATATATAATAGTATAATCACGAGATCTAAAATAGTATACTCACGATATATATATAATAGTATAATCACGAGATCTATAATAGTATACTCACGAGATCTATAATAGTATACTCACGAGATATATAATAGTATACTCACGAGATCTATAATAGTATACTCACGAGATATATAATAGTATACTCACGAGATATATAATAGTATACTCACGAGATCTATAATAGTATACTCACGAGATCTATAATAGTATACTCACGAGATCTATAATAGTATACTCACGAGATATATAATAGTATACTCACGAGATCTATAATAGTATACTCACGAGATATATATAATAGTATACGCACGAGATCTATAATAGTATACTCACGAGATCTATAATAGTATACTCACGAGATCTATAATAGTATACTCACGAGATCTATAATAGTATACTCACGAGATCTATAATAGTATACTCACGAGATCTATAATAGTATACGTACGAGATCTATAATAGTATAATCACGAGATCTATAATAGTATACTCACGAGATCTATAATAGTATACTCACGAGATCTATAATAGTATACGTACGAGATCTATAATAGTATACTCACGAGATCTATAATAGTATACGCACGAGATCTATAATAGTATACTTACGAGATCTATAATAGTATACTCACGAGATCTTTAATAGTATACTCACGAGATCTATAATAGTATACTCACGAGATCTATAATAGTATACTCACGAGATCTTTAATAGTATACTCACGAGATCTATAATAGTATACTCACGAGATCTTTAATAGTACACTCACGAGATCTTTAATAGTATACTCACGAGATATATAATAGTATACTTACGAGATCTATAATAGTATAGTCACGAGATCTATAATAAGATACTCACGAGATCTATAATAGTATACTCACGAGATCTATAATAGTATACTTACGAGATCTTTAATAGTATACTCACGAGATCTTTAATAGTATACTCACGAGATCTATAATAGTATACTCACGAGATCTATAATAGTTTACTTACGAGATCTATAATAGTATACTCACGAGATCTTTAATAGTATACTCACGAGATATATAATAGTATACTTACGAGATCTATAATAGTATACTCACGAGATCTATAATAGTATACTCACGAGATCTTTAATAGTATACTCACGAGATCTATAATAGTATACTCACGAGATCTTTAATAGTATACTCACGAGATCTATAATAGTATACTCACGAGATCTTTAATAGTATACGCACGAGATCTATAATAGTATACTCACGAGATCTTTAATAGTATACTCACGAGATCTTTAATAGTATACTCACGAGATCTATAATAGTATACTCACGAGATCTATAATAGTTTACTTACGAGATCTATAATAGTATACTCACGAGATCTTTAATAGTATACTCACGAGATATATAATAGTATACTCACGAGATCTATAATAGTATACTTACGAGATCTATAATAAGATACTCACGAGATCTATAATAGTATACTCACGAGATCTTTAATAGTATACTTACGAGATCTATAATAGTATACTCACGAGATCTTTAATAGTATACTCACGAGATATATAATAGTATACTCACGAGATCTATAATAGTATACTTACGAGATCTATAATAAGATACTCACGAGATCTATAATAGTATACTCACGAGATCTTTAATAGTATACTTACGAGATCTATAATAGTATACTCACGAGATATATAATAGTATACTCACAAGATCTATAATATTATACTCACGAGATCTATATTAGTATACTCACGAGATCTATATTAGTATACTCACGAGATCTATAATAGTATATTCACGAGATCTATAATAAGATACTCACGAGATCTATAATAAGATACTCACGAGATCTATAATAAGATACGCACGAGATCTATAATATTATACTCACGAGATCTATAATAAGATACTCACGAGATCTATAATAAGATACGCACGAGATCTATAATAGTATACTCACAAGATCTATAATATTATACTCACGAGATCTATAATAAGATACTCACGAGGTCTATAATAGTATACTTACGAGATCTATAATCATTATTTTGATTAGGATGAAAGTTTAGCATAAAATATAGCATAAATATAACATAAATTTAATGCTCCATGTCGAGTGCACTAGTGATGTCAAACATTCTGAGAGGAAAAACAACAACATTCGATTCATGAAGCGATGAAACAATTTGATTTTAAAAAAAATAATTTACTGTTGGTGGGTAATTCATATTGTCAACAAACGAATAATCAAGCTGTAGGCCAGCAATATCTTGGTTTGTTGCGAGAATTCTGACGGGCGGTTATATGAAGGTTACTCAAGTCTTTGACTCAAAATGGGAAACTAATGGCTTCAAAATTTTCAAATGAAGTTCTGTGTATTACACACCTGGAAACTGTCATGATTGTCAGCCTAAATATTTACATATAATAGGAAATGAAAGATTAAACTCAAATAACAAGGTGTAAAGATGTTAGTTAAAATTAACAGATCAACGGTTTGTGAAAGATTGTAAATGAAAACTCAAAAAAGGCAAAATGAATAGAACGATTAAAACTTCAATTTTTTAATTGATTTAACTCTATGCAACTGGGACACTGAATATTTACAATATAATTTGTCAATGTGCATTTCAAAATAAAATAGGAATGAACCGATCAGTGGCGCAGCTAAGGGGGTGGTGGTGGGGGCGATCCGCCCCAGGCGGCACACATATAGTGGCGGCATTTGTGGGCATTTGAAAAGTAAAGCAATTTTCGAAAAACCGTCCTTTTTGCTTTTGAAGGGGAAAACCAAGGTGAAACAAAAATATTCTTAATTTCGAGACTTAATTAACGGATTCGCGCAACATTTAGTTGATTACATAGTGGTTGTTATAACTAACGCAAAAACGTTCAAAAATTTAAAGTCGCTCAAAAAGGTATCTATTTGTTTGGAAAATTAAGCGGTATGCGTCACAGATGGCGCTTTTATAAGAAAACTGCACACATACACATACACACACAAAAATCATCACTGGGCCGAATAATATGTGCTATTAATATCGCCACGATAGTTTTTGCGTGGAATTTCGACATGCGCAGAATGATGTGCCAACAGGTACCTACATAACATGGTGGTTCAAATATTGTGTTTAACTTGGAAGTAGTATTTTATATTACTTTTTCAGTTTTTAGAAAATTATTGTAAGGTAACTTACTCAAAATTAAAAAAAAATATTGCATTAAAGTAGCACACATAATCTGTGTTTTTCATTAAAATAAGGTTATTCATTTACAATTTTACGCCTATGCAATTAAAGTTATGTATAAATAATTTGAATTCGTCTATTTTATTGAAACTTATTTAGATTTATAGCAAGAACATGTTATCTCAATTTATGGGAACCCATCTCTTTTTAAAATTAATTCAAACCCATTTCATGGAACAAAGAGATGTGCCAATACAGAACGCTGTTATAGAGAGTTGGATATATCAACTGAACGCCGAGTTAGAAGGAGAAAAATATTAGTGGGGAAAATTCAGAAGACGTGGCTCTATCTTTATAGCAAGAAGTACAACGAGAAATGTTTTTATCCATGGATGGAATTATAAAAGAAAATAAAAGAAGGCGTTGATGAGTTGCATGTCCTTGCAAGAAAATATTCGTTTATAATACCATGTAAGCTACTAAATGAAGAATTTGAACATCGAATACATTTCTTTATTGAAATAAATAAAGAACAGTTCAATATTGAGTGAAAAAGGATCCGGGTTTTTATGGCTGTACACAGGGCTGGTCTTAGCAATTACGGGGCCCTATGCGGCTTAGTATGCAAAAAGGACTGCGCGGGCCTAGTTTGGGTAGGGATAAGGTATTAAAAGGATAAATAGTGAAAATTAAGATAGGTGGGGCCTATGAAAGCGCGGCGCCCACTGCGGCCGCATAGGTTGCAGTGGCCTAAGACCAGCCCTTGTTGTTCTTACGCTATAGGAAGAGGCATTATGTTAGAAAAACCGGGGGAAAGGCCACCTTGATCTATTAAAATATGCTCAACAGTATAGATTGGACAATTCTGTACCCAACATTATAATTTTGCTAAGAATATTTTCAACAATTACTATCAGTATATCTAGTTGTGAAAGGAGCTTCTCCAAACTGAAGTTGATAAAAAAATATATCTTCGTTCCAAAATGATTGATTTAAGACTACAAAATCTTGCAATACATGTATTGGCCTTAGAACAAGATATTACACATAATTTAAATTTTGATAGCATAATACACGATTTTTCTATAATGAAAATAGGTAAGTTAATGTATAAATATGTTAACATTAATTACATACTAATGTATACAATTTCTTTATTTATAAAAAATCATATATCCTATATAATAATCCTATATAATAAAAGGCTATGTTCTGTCCGGTCATCGATAGCGATTGACTCCTACAGCCAATCATATTGAACACGTTTACGTGGACGTTCAAAACGAGTTATTTTTGGTGCAGTATTTCTTCCAAGACTTTATTTTGAGTTATGCGCGTTGGGATTAAAGGTTGGTCCAGGCCTCTCAAATGCTCGCGAGCATTTATGGACGGCCCCTAAAAGGACGGGAAATTGGTGACTGCCCCTGGTGGCAAAAGTTCTAGCTACGCCACTGGAACCGATTATTTAGAGTGTAAATATCAATAAAGAAAAGTATTAGTTTAATGGACTGTTAACATAGAGTGTGCGCTGATGTGTAAATACGTATAAATGTGGCTTAGCTATACATATCTACATTGAATGATCGAATCACTGTATTTTGGGAAGCACAGAACTCTTGTGAAAAAGCTGTGGAAAAGACTGTCACTCAAGTGTAGGACTGCTCAGCCACACGAGGAAAGTCAACACAACCAAAATAGAAAGCACCAACGTTCCGCGACACAGAAGGAAGCCGGTGACGATGATGATTTTGATGGTCAGAGTAGTTATGGGTTCACGCCAATGTGCCAGTTCACCGTAGACACGGTAAGATTGTTGGGTGTACTTGATTCAAATATTGGTGTTAGAAACGAATAAAGAATATATTAAGTCGATAGGTTAGCTCAAATATTCTATTTAAAGACATCATTTAAATATAAATCAAAGATTGTAGCATATTCAAAAATAATGATATTCTATTTAATACAATAGTACAATATTTTTATATAATAACCCCAAAATATATGACATTAATTAACTTCAATATAATAACATAATCATAAAATGTAATAACTGAGTTTTATAGGGTTATCTATACAAATCAATATGTGTACAATTTTTTAAAAAAATATACATAAAAATGCTTCTTTAGAATTTTAAACTAAATTCTTATTGTAAATTTTCCTCCATATGCTCATATGCTATAATTCGTCAGATTGGTCTACTTTTCAACTTAATAATATACGCTGGCATTCTGATGTACGTCCTAAAGGCAAATGACATTCACTGGACCGAATATGTGTTTTGTGCATACATCATACCACTGTTCTTTGAGGAATGTAGGCAGGTCTCTGCATATTCATAAATATAATAACACTATACAGCATTGAATGGTGAAACGCTCTTATTAAATGAATAGAGCACTACAATTGACGTGAATAAATATAAACCTTTTACTTGTCATCAGGTATAAGATAAAATAAAACTGTCACTACAAAAATAAATATATACGCTGCTTTTTAAATATGTTTCCTTATTTTTATCAATGAAGGCTTTGGCTGCTATACTTATTTACAAAATTTGATTAAGTCTCTATAAATCTATATGATTTATCCATTTTTGTTCAATATTATTTTTGGAATTAAAATTAAAATTTAATTTTACTTGAAAAAAGATGTAGTTGTATAAAGTTAAATTTAAAAGAAAAATCTTACGTTTTTCTAAAGAGATACGATTTAAAAAATGTCGCGTGCTTCTATTGTTGCTGTTTGTATGTTGTCATATAATTTTCTCTCTTTTTCATCACTATATAGTTGCGCTTGGAAGGAAGGAATTATTTCAAGTCTGTGAAAAACCTTCTCGACATGACAGCTGTTTTACTGTTCATTCTGGCATTTTCACTGCGGCTTGTTGCCTACACTGACCCTCTCAATACTGACCTGATGGGGTGGACCAGGATCGTCTACAGCCTGGACTTCATAGCATTTGCTTTTCTAATGTTTGAGAAATTCTACGCCAGTGATTTTTTAGGCCCTTTGCTCGCCATTATTGGTCAAATGGTAAGCCTCATATTCATACATAATAAAAGACAATGTTTGGGGCTAGCGGGATTTGTGTGTCATTCGTTTACTGACCAAACTTGTCACATATTTCAATCATCATTCGTTTACTGACCAAACTTGTCACATCTTTCCATCATCACTCGGATAGAAGCTAGAGGTGTTTGTTTTTTTAATATCCTAATTTTCTCGGGACTGGGTACAAGCAATATAGTTTCTATTCGTATATAAGTATTTAAATGCTATTTTAAACATTGGATACTTGCAAAGCCGTTGAATACACAAAATCATGGTACACATGATAAAATGAAACAGGATAGGTCTCTTTTGTACAATACAATGGTTGATCTCAAACATTTAAGTAACTTAATATAGATTGATGAATGCGCCATACTTAGATAATGTCTTTCCATTCAGAAAAGTGTGAAATTGGAGGAGTAACAAAGAAAAAAAATTCATGGAAAACAACTAACTCTAACTAAAGATGCAAAATTCTTAGGAGTAATAATAAATGAGAAGTTATCATTGTATCCCAAAAAATCAATTCAATAACTAACAAATCCAACAAAATATTAAGATTTAAATAGAAACTTTAACAGATGTAATACAAATATGAAACTAATGTGCTACCGTACTTTGTTGATATCTGTACTGGAATATACATCTTATGTATGGGGCCCATCCAACAAAGAAAAGACATACACTAGAGCATATTTTAAAAAAAGAGCTGCCCGATTCATTACTAAAGAATATTCCGATTGATAAAGGAACACTAGATGATAGAAGAAAAAACAGAACAATTGTAATAATACAGTTGTCTATTAATTCTAACTTGCAAATGCAAAACAAAAAAATTCTTATACAGTTATCAGATAGACATAGTGACAAAAACATTTTTCTTCTTTCGTATACACTATACAAGAACAAACAAACACACAATCTCGTCCTTACCGTCTTGAATTCGAGAGTGGAATGGTTTGACCGATCAACCAGGAAACAAAACAATTTCAACATTTAAAACTATAATAAAAATGCAAGACTACACATAAAGCATTTATAAGTGTAGGACTTAAATAATCAGTATAGAAGAAGTGTTTGTAATAGGTAAGATAATAATAATAATATTTAAAGTATGTGACAAATTGATGGTTTAAAAAAAATATATTTAAAGATTATTCAAATTTTAAAATTCTTTGAGTTATTTATCTTGTTATTCATCCTTAACTGTGGCATTTTCATTATTTTTTAAAATAGAAATTCAAGGGCCCCTAAGCTGGTTCTACGTTGAAAATGATTGATTCCATGGGCCCATTTGACCTATTTAGTTAAATCTATAATTCTGAGTCTTTAATTCAAAACCAATACATGATGAACTAATTCAACTACTTTCACAGACTGTCACACTTTTCAAATTCCTTCTGGTCCTTGGAGTTGTCTTCGCTGCGTTTGCTGTGGCCTCTGAGTCTGTCATGTACCCAAACTACGACCTGAAGATTGAGCACATCTTCTCCATGTCTCAGAGAGCATTTTACAACATGTTCGGGGAATTCTCCTTGGAGACTTTTCAAAGTAAATATATATATATATATATATATATATATATATATATATATATATATATATATATATATATATATATATATATATATATATATATATATATATATATATATATATATATATATATATATATATATATATATAAAACTGTTTAAAAGATAAATATTCCAAAATTACATACACACTTGATATCACGTAAAAATAAACCACTCCGAAAAAGAATGGAGGAATAATTTGTTATATATTTATAATTTAAATAAATGATTAAATAATAATTTACAGTAAATATACTCCAGCCTATTGACGTTTCCCTAATCCCCGCTCGGCATATTCGCGGGATAGATTCTTAATACTAACGCTGATACCTAACGCTGAGGGACATCACTCTGCTTTTTTTAAATTTTGCGTTGTAAGCAGTGCTGATTGACTTAAATAGTTATTTTTTGGTGCAGTAATTTGGTGCGCTGCTTTCTAAAATTAGTTTAAAAATCGTGTGGTGATTAGCACTGTAAAAATTATTATATAAATGCTTTGTTTAATTTTCAGAAATATTTCGTATTTATCATCAAGGAAAAGTTACTTGTGCTTTTGACCAAACAAAATAAAAACAAATGGGCGCCGTAGGCGCCCTACAACCTCTATTTTAAATTACTTTGTGTACATTTAAGGTAGTTTAATATTACGTATCATCTATCATACAAGGACAAGTTTGTTGGGCTTTTGAAAAAAGTTGGCGCCGTAGTCGCCCTAAATAAAAGTGGGCGCCGCAGCACAAACTATATGATATACATACTTTGTGTACATTTCAGGAATATTTCGTATTTATCATACAATGATAATTTACTTTGGTTTTTGACAAATTTTTTTTTGGTTTAATTTAAAAATAATTTTTTTATATAAAATACTTTGTGTACATTTATGAAATTTTAATATTACGTATTTATCATACAAGGACAAGTTAGTGGGCTTTTGAAAAAGGTTGGTTCCGTAGGCACCCTTAAAAAAGGGGGGCGCCGCATGCACCACGGCGCCGCAGCACAACCTAGTATAATTTTTTTTTCGTCTTCTACCATTGCGGAGGGTACTCTACAACTTCTCAAAGTTTCATGCTCCTACCTACACGAGTAGTTAGATATTTAATGATGAGTCTGTTTTTATAGCTCATATAAGAAAAAAACCTACATTTGTGCCCCCGGCCCCTTAGTGAATGATAATTTTTTATTTGTTTTGATTGTTACCATTGCGGGAGGGTACTCAACAACTTTCCAACGTTTCATGCTTTTACCTACACGGGAAGATGAGGAATTAGTGTTCATTCAGTTTTATACAGTCCATATCCGGAAAAAAACGGTTTTGGTTCCCCGGCCACCCATGAGTGAAATTTTTAAAATTCTTTTTCACCAATTATCGTCATATGAGTGTACTAAGCAAGTTCCCAAAGTTTTAGCTTCTACCTTCACGGGAAGTTGGAGAATTAGTGTTGAGTCAGTTTTTAGTATTAGAAAAAAAACTAAATTCTGGCCCCCGGTCCCCAGTAAGTGATAATTTATATAATTTTTTTTACCTGTTACCATTGCGGAATGTTACTTAAAAACTGCCCAAAGTTTCATGCTTCCACCTACACGGGAAATAGGAGAATTAGTGATTTTCAGTTTTTATATAGCTCATATAAGGAAAAAACTACATTTGGGCCCCCGGCCCCTAGTATGTGATAATTTATATAATTGTTTCACCTGTTACCATCGCGGAAAGTTATCCAACTACTCAAAGTTTCATGCTTCTACCTTCTCGGGAAATATGAGAATAATGGATTTTTAATGTTTATATACCCCACATTAGGAAAAAAAACGTTTTTGGGCCCCCGGCCCCCATGAGTGTGAATTTCAAAATTATTTTTCGCCTGTTACCATTGCGAAAGTGTACTTAACAACTCTCCAAAGTTTCATGCTGCTACCAACACGAGACATTGGAGAATAGTGATGAGTCAGTTTTTATATAAGAAAAAAACTTCATTTTGGCCCCCGGCCCCCAGGAAGTGATAATTTAAATATATTTTCTCCCGTTACCATCGCGAGATTGTACTCAACAACTTCCCAAAGTTTCATGCTTCTGCCTACTCGGGAAATAGGAGAATTAATTAATTCAAATTTTATTTTGGCCACATATGGAAAAAAACGTTTTTGGGCCTTCGGCCCCCATGAGTGTTAATTTTAAAATTCTTTTACTCCAATTTTCGTCACGAGAGGCTACTCAAAAACTTCGCTAAGTTTCATGATTCTACCTACACGGGAAGTTGGAGAATTAGTGATGAATCAGTCAGTGAGTTAGGGCTTTGCCTTTTATTAGTAGAGATACATTGGTGACATAAAACTGAATGTAATATTCGCGTTTGTTCTCCCTTCACGTCGTGGAGGGGTTGTTTGGAGGGCAGGGATTTAAGAACGTAACTCCCACAAATAATGAGGGAATACTGTATTTATTTAATTACATTTATTAGAATTAAAAGCTTAATATTGAATATGGTCTTCGAAGAAAAAGAAAAAGGGTAGAAATAAAAATTTAACAATTTAAAAAATGTGTTTATACAAATTATAAAAATAGTATTCTGTTATATTATAAAGTCAGTTCTAACCCATTTTTTGTAAAGGAAAAGTTTTTTCCTATAATCTTAGCCAAACTTATACATCCTGAAAGTTTTCACATGCTTAGCACCAGCTAATGTGTTGGCATATGCTGGGTTAAAATAAATATTTTTAAAAAATTTTTTTTTATTAATCTAAATATATATTCAGTTTTTGAAATTGAGTTAATACATATTTTTCACATTAAACTAAAATTCTGACAACTCTAGGAAATGGCTGCACCAACAACCCACTGTTGTACAGCAACAACACAGACAACAGATGTGTCACGGCCCATGCTGTGTACTTTGTCCCGATACTCCTTGCGTTCTTCGTGTTTATTGTCAACATACTCCTCTTCAACTTACTGATAGCGAGTTTTAAGTGAGTTCACAGCTTCACGTCATCGTTCTGTTAATATGTTTTAATGTAATAACAGGATTCATTTCATTTTACGTTTTTTACGTTGCTTTCTATGTGTATATTTTTGGTAATTTTATAATCAATCCTATAGATATGGATATTTTAATGCGCTATATTTTATTTGCATATACATAGGTGGCATTTTAAAAGTTAAAAAATTAATTAGGAATCAGTCGCGTAGCTAGAGGGGTTGATGGGGGGCGGTCCGCCCCAGACGTCTGACACTTAGGGGCGGCATTTGTAGGCAGTTGAAATGTACAGCCATTGCCGACAACTGCCCTTTTTCTTTTGAAGGGTGAAAACCAGGTGGAAAAAATAGTCGTAATTTCGAGTCTTAATTAACGGGTCTCACAACATTTGTTTGATTACATAGTGGTTGTTATAACTAACGCAAACCCATTCAAAAATTTAAGATCGCTCAAAAACGATATCGATTTGTTCTGCAAAATTAATCTGTATACGTCACAAATGACGCTTTTTAAATGAAATCAACACACCGAGAAACATGACCACTGGGCCGAATAACGGGTACTATTAATATCACCACGACTGTTTTTGGTGGAATGATGTGCGAACAAGTACCTACATGGCATCGTGGTTCAAATATGGTGTTTAACTGGCAAGTATTTTTTTATATGACTGTTTCTGTTTTCAGAAAATTATTGTAAGGGAACTATCAAAAATTAAATTTATTTAGTTTTTGTTGCATCAAAGTAGCACAAATAATTTTGGATTTTTAATTAAAACAGTTATTCATTAAAAAATGTTATGCCTGTCCTATAAACGTAATGTGTAAATCATTTGAATGATGACACGAATATGAAAAATATTCAAATTGCTCCGTTAATAAAGATCCCAATGGGTATAAACAATTAAAATTGACATCTGAAGAAGTTACTTGTAAAACGAAATCAGTTACTGGAATCGTACTCGATTAAATGCAATCTTTTTCTTTTCTATGTTATCCCAAACGGGGGGAAAGACCCTTTGATCTTTTACAATTTATTCAACAGTATAGATTGGAAAATTCGGTACCCAACATTGTAATTTTGCTAATATCTTTTCAACAATTGCTATCAATGTCGCTAGTTGTGAAAGGAGCTTCTCGAAACTGAAGTTCATACAAAAAAAATGTCTTCGTTCCACATTGAGGGATTTAAGACTACAAAATCTTGCATTATTGTCCATAGAACCAGATATTACAAATACTTTGAAATTTTGATTGCATAATACATTATTTTTCTACTATGAAAGTTAGTCAAGTAAATGTATAAATATGTTTACATATTAATGCATACAATTTCTTTGTAAAAAAAATCATTTATCTATAAATACAAAATAAAAGCATATTAATTGGTAATGTTTTTTGGGGTGTAAATTGGAATATGTTTTGTCTCATTTTTTTTAAATTTGGGGTGGGGTGTGGGTGGGTGGGACATGCAACCCCAATAACTTTCTTGTGGCCTTTAAAAAAAGCATACTGTATTTTTATAAGTGTGTATTTATAGGCATATCATTTTATGCGGCCTCTTTTATTACTGCTTACATAAATATGGCATGCAATGGTAAAAATGTTTCCCACCTTTACTTCGCTGCAAATAAAATTAATTATTGTTTATTAATTTATAAAATCCATAATATGATTGACATAAGGGACCATCCATAAATGACGTCACGCTATTTTGGCTGATTTTCACCCCCTCCCCTCTCGTCATTCGTCGTCATAAAAACTTAGACCCCTTTTTCAATATGACGTTACAAAGCTTTGTGCCCCCCGCCCCACTATAAAAACAGTAGTTCTATTTCAAAATGAGCATGTCAAATATATTTTTTGGTCATTTAAGTATGTTTTTAGTGTAAGGCTGCACATAATATCGTAACATGCGTGAAGCCATGTAAAATGTCTTTAAATAAAGTGTCAGTAAACAAATATTTAAGTGAAACTTTTATTTAAAGTTGCGCGTTTTGCTGTGACGTCACATTTTTAAACAATCTTCTTCACACATCGTCACAAATGTGTGAATTCCCCCCCCCCGGGGCAAGGTGCGTGACGTCATTTATGGACGGCCCCCTAAAAAGGGCGGCAAATTTGAGGCCGCCCCGGGCGGCAAAAGTTCTAGCTACGCAACTGTTAGGAATATTGATTTTTAACAAATATATTCTCCAATTCAACTCATATATAAATTCATATTCTTAAATGTAAATGTAAAGTATTTTCTATCGATGAATTGTAATATTATTAACCAACCAATCGGAGATTAGAAAGAAACACATAACTTTGTAAACGAAATTTACGGACATGGATTATCTTTGCGTGCTAGCAATTTTACTAATTGATGACAATGATCTATTAACAGTTCCAAGATTGTAGAAATTGAGTTGAAATCTAAGGAGATCTGGCACAGCCAACTCTGTCAGCTGACTATTGAGTATACGGGGCTTCACGTCCTACCTATACCGTTTTTACTATACACCATGTACAAAACATTTGTCTGTTGTAAAGGAGATTCAGTCACAAAAGGTATGTCGCTTTAAATTGCCAAATTTTACTTGCGAAGTAAAAAACCACGAAGAAATTATCACTATGAATATAAAAACAAGTAATAAAAATTCGAATGAGTTTTTAAATTAAATTTTAAACAAAGAATTTCCGATTTTTTTATTCAAGGAAAATCATTCTAGATTACATAAAAAGTTATTTCAAATCAGTAATTCTGAAAGCAAACAAAATTTGACGTCATATCCTCCTCACGCTACATAACACCAAGAATGTCTCAATACAATGCGCACCGCGCACCAATCTAAAAAACATAAGCATGCGCAAAGCGGGAAAACCCAATTAGCTATCATTCTAGATTACATTAAAAGTCATTTTAAAGTAATAATTCTGAAAGTATTGCTATCTACAAATTGCTGCTAAAATACGGAAGTCGAACAAAAAAGATTTTTTTTCAAAAAAACATGCTCCAACATTGTTCTAAATATTATTAGCTATTGTTTGGCATTTGTTTCAACCCGACAGCTGTTATAGTTGCCGAGAAATTGACAAAATACTGATATTTTCGTGTTTTTTTTTGGATTTTCAGGAAATTTAGAAAACATTTTTCTGTATTTCTTTTGACCCTTGCACATCCTTGGGACCTTCTTAACATATTTGCAAAAGACCCGAACCCTCTATCTGGTATGGTTCAGGATGAGATGCTTTTAAAAACTCGAACAGACAGGACAGACATTTTAAATATATAAACGCAATTTTTCCCAAGTGAAATTGCGTTAAAAACAAGAATATAATGCGTTATAATTATTAAATTCTCCAGTAAAATGGCAACAAAAGAATTATTTGTTTTTTTCACGATGATAAAAAATAATTTAAAAATCAAAACCATTCAACCAAATGATTTATAAAATTAAATATAGCGTTTAACTCAATAAATACAGTGTAAATTTTACCCTTCCAGCGTTTCTAGATTAAAAATAAAATAATGGGCATGTTTATTAATATTTAAGTCATTTTTTATTAACTCGTGGGGTCTGGTTGATTGCTTGCTTGTTTGCTGGTTTGTCAAAAAAACGTTGAATCAATTTTTAAACCACTTTCTCATAAGCTAGCGAGTTGAAATTTTGCAGACAGATTTGTGCCGACAATAAAAACAATATATCAAAATTTCAGATCGATCGCATGTATTGTAATTAAATTATTACATTTTTAAATTATTTCTTTTACCTCTATGAATCATGTTAACTTTTTGAGATAGTGTGTCGCGTTGCGTATTATATTGAATGACCTTTTTATTAATACTTTCCTGTTGCACGATTTGGTGCGTATTATATTGACAATACTTTTAATAAAAAATATTCCGATCGGTGCGCATTATATTAAACACGTTTTACGAGACATAACTAAAATGTTGTATTTTTGGATTGTCTTGCGCAGCGTCTTATGATGAACATTCTTTTAGTTATGTCTCGTACATTAAGGATTTATAGTCAAAAACTTGGTTTCTACGGGTTTTTAAAAATTTTATAATGTGTACCAAATTACGAAACATCCTATATAATAAAAGGCAATGTTCTGTCCGGTCATTTAGAGCGATTGGTCCCTCAAACTCCCTACAGACCCCTAAAACCAATCAATAGCGGAGAAAAATCTGATCTCATTTACATATTGAACGACGTTCAAAACGAGTAATTTTTGGTGCAGTTTTTTTTCCAAAAATTTAATTTTAGCGATGCGCCTTGGGATTTGTAGTAAAAAAAAACCTTGGTTTTTACGGGTTATTTATTATAACTATTTTGTATAGTATTTTTGATTTGATACACATGTATGGCCGCTCCAGACGGCGAGTCTCTCGACAAACCGGGGTAGAGGGGAGGTAGGGTCTCTCGATAGACCGCGGAATTGGGGGGTAGGGTCTCCGGACAGACCACGGTGTGGGGGCAGGGTCTCTGGACAGACCGCGGTGTTTGAGGAGTTAGGGTCTCTGGACAGACCGGTGGTGTGTGGGAGCATAGGGTCTCTTGACAGACTGGGGTGGGTAATTTTGTGATGTCCTACCATGAACTTCACAGGTCACCTACACTTATTCCCGTCCTTGGACGGCTTTGTTGCTAGTACTTTATAAACTATTTTTTAGTAGTTACAAATGAAAAGAAAACTTTTTATGAAGTGAAAATATTTTGGGTAATATATACAAACCCAACTACATTAGACAGCAGTGTGGAAAGTTGAGCGATTAATATTTTCATTCCTAAATCTATGCATATTTAACATTTCTATATAATACTGCACAAAGGAAAACGATTTGAATTATTCACATTAATCTTTCATAAAGTTAAAATAGTATAACTGTAACTGGTTTTTACTTATTAATGTAACTTTTAGGCGTTCTCTCAATACATAACCTTGCATCCAATAATCCTCTGAAGAATTGGTCTCAATAAAACAACTTTAATATTTATACTTTGTACAAAGAAATATAATTTGAGGTTATACAACGTGGAATACTCAGGCACACATCTTTCACCCTTCCACCACGGTACGTCTCTGACAACTACTGATCATAATCTCGAACCTTCTGCGTCATCTCTTCCCGCACTTTTACTCATGTGACCTCTCCGTCATCCAACACACAATACACTCGAGATTCACACGTGACAATAACATTATACTTATTGACTATATGATATGAAACGTTAACAAATATGTACACAATAATCATACCTTTAAAAAAATGTTTGATTAGTTTAATTTTCGACTTAACACCTCGACTCTTCTTTGATGATAATCTAATCACATCTTTATTAATATTTTTATAGTAATTGATTTCAGAAAACTATGTTTTTGATAAAACATTTTGAAAAATTCTGTTTGGATTGATACTTTATACATTGGCAATAGGTGATAAGTTTTTGAAATCTTTGATTACACAAAGAAGTAATGGAAAACGATGGTTAAGGTTTTATCACGTTTTTAAGAAAGTATATTTGAAATAAATAAATTTCACCAAACCTTTTGATTGAAAGTTAATTTACTTAGAATTCATTTACAAAAATTTTAGGTCCAACATTTGAATTAAAAACAAATTGTTAAGGAATAAATATTTATTTTATAGGAAATGTCGACTTAAATACCGTAAAGAAATTTGAAGAACAAGAAATGTTGAAATTCAAGAGAGATTTAGAGTTTGAAAAGAGGTAAAACAAATTTTGAAGAAATACATCTTGAGGTCATTGTTTTTTTATGTTCCAAGTCTCTTCCTTAATTGCTTCCAAACATGTCTGTGTTTCAAACCAAGTTTTAGCTCTACACAGATCATCTTCTGTATGTTAAGCGCGCTAGTGCCAACTGATTTCAGGGGAAACAGAAAAGATTGACAGCGTGCAAATTAAACTGTGAAATCAACATTTTAAATTCAATTAAGATTTTTGTTTATAAATCTTGTTTTTAAAAATTTTACAACAAATTTCATTATCTCTTTATAAATTCACTTTTTTTTATTAACAAAAAATTTTTTGTACATATTTTTTAAAATTATTTTTTCTTTTAAAAATTAAATTAATCAATGAATTTAAATCTCCGGATGTGCTAAGAATTATTGAATATAAAAAAAGTCAAAGTATATAATATAAGGCCACAGAAATGACATATTTATAAAGTTGGATTTATTTATAAAAAAACAATTTTTGCTAAATTCTTTTTCCTTACAATTCTTTCAAAACACATTTTCAAATTTCTTTTTATTTTGCAGATTTTCTAAATTAAGAAAGCGCTTGGGACTTAGTAATGGTAAATTACATCCATATATATTTTTTATTCTACTTTTAATTATTTCTCAATTTTTATTGCAGAGTTTACACATAGACACACACACACACACCCACCCCACACACACACACACACACACACACACATATATATATATATATATATATATATATATATATATATATATATTAGAATGGTGCAGCTATGTATATATACATGTTTTGGATATTTGCAAACACTAACAATAGAAAACTTTCTTACGTTTTTATCACAAGATTCTTTAAATTTGTGCTCAATACAGCTGATTCCAAGGGTGGGGTCACACAAAACATCTATGTTATTGGTGGAGCTGGAGCCGAAGATATGGAAGACGAAAATGATGGGTAAAGTTATCTAGTTAGATTTTACTTTTTGATATTTCATTTAAAAACTGACAATCATTAGCTATTCATTTTCTCTTCAATAAAACATATGAATTTATAGGTGATGTTTCCTGCCATTTCCTCAATTTGTGGTTAAATTCACCAAATTTTTACTTTTATTACTAGATTGTCAAACATTTTGGAAAACTGGAATTTTCAAGAAAAAGGCAAGTTTAACTTCTTGTACAATCATCACACGGATATTGTTAGCATACTTACAATTCTATGTACATTATCACAGAAATATATTTGTTTCTCAATATAGATTTTTAACAATCCTTGGATTTAAAAATACTTATGAAAATATGTATAACCTTATTACTCTTATCGACTGGAAATGTTCAATGTTAAAATCACGTTTGATATATTTCCTACATAAATGAAAATAACTCGGAAACCACGTCATCAGATAATTCTTCTAAGGACAACAACAGCAAGTCTGAAACCACACCTGACCAATCGGAGAACACGTCATCGTTTGTTTCATCATTTCCAAACCAGGAGCTGTCCATCCAGCCAAGGGAGGGCATGACGAGCAGCGTTGCGTCACACATTGTGAGATGTCTCCGTGCGGAACTAAAGGAATCTGACATTCTCTCTGTTTGTCATGAAATACGCGCCATGTTACGGAGGAGAGGAAATGTATCAGGTGAAAATGGAATAACATTATTTTAATTTAAAAAAACAACAACAAACCAATAAGTAAAATAGAATACTACTTCCCATCTTTAAGGCGAATCATTAGTATTTTTATTAGATTTATATAACACAATCCATATAAGTTGATATGAGTATGTCGATTTTCCTAGTAAAGAATATCCTGAGATTTTATATGGAGAAAATACAAATTTTACAGAATGGTGCGCTTAGATGTCTTTATCATAATTTAATAAATTATAGATACTCTTGTAAAGTCTCTTTATTCAGTTTCCAGTGTTTGAGATTTTATTAAATACTAGGCTGTGCTGGGGCGCCGTAGGCGCCCACTTCTTTTAGGGTGACTAAGGTGCGCACTTTTTTCAAAAGCCCAATTAACTTGTCCTTGTTTGATAAATACGAAATATTAAACTTCCTGAAATGTACACAAACTATTTGATAATTAACAATCCTGAAATCCTCTTTTTACATCGTTCCCTTTTCCAAAATTAAAATTTGAGCTAAAACAATGACATCATAAACACTTTTTTTTACTGCGAGAATCTTTAATTTATAATCATGTTGCGCAACTCCCGACGCACATCTTGTATTAATAAATATAAGATCAAACAATGACGTCATTGCGTTACACATACAGTGAGTGACTTGAGTTATTACATATCAAATATGTAAAATGATTAATGTGATATAAGTGTAACTAAATTTAAAAATTCAGCTAAAGATATATTGATATAAAAATATAAATGATCAATTAGTAATTAATGCACACATTATATTTCCAATATATATTTATGTTGACCTTTCAGAAAAAAAACAACAACTCGATTTCAACATTTATGATCAAGTTAAATGTAAGAAATTTCATTTTTTATTTCAAAATACAACAGCTAGCTATTTACAACGACCCGTTCCTCAGAACATTACAATACCTCAAGAATTTGCACGGACAGTAGCAGACCAGGTGACCAAACAGCTCAAATCACTACTCTACGAATTCATTGACCGGAACGAAGAGGCGTCAATGTCCCCGTATTTCAACATTGACTCGAGATTTGACAGGGAGGCTGCCACAGTCATTATGAGGAATACATCCAGACGTAAGTTGTCAGACGTTTTTTTGTTTGTTGTTTTTTTCCGTATATTTATTTCTTACTGAGCAAGGAATTATTTCTCTGCTTGCCTTTCTTCACTGATCCTATTATTATTTACGGCTGTATAGACGATTCAGCGCCGCAGTATTTGAAATAATTAATAACGAAATATACATCTCGAAAGGGGCTGTGATCTTCCTCTGAAAGTTTCCGGAGTGAGTAGACATAGCAGGAAGTCATTTATCAGGCTCTTCTTTTGAATCGGCGACACGTAAATTGGGGAATAGGCTTCTGAAATTGTTGAAAGGGTGTGAAAACAAACACAAATTTAAGAAAACATTAAAAACTTTTTTTTTAAAATTTAAGAGCCTTTCTGAACATCAGAAAAAAAAGTATGATATTAGACTACCATAAATAGTGTTAGCGCTATATAAGCAGGGCCGGCCTTAGTGTATGCGAGGTCCAAGGCAGCCAACGATGAGCGGGGCCCAGGACCCGAGAAAGCAAACGAGATGTCAATTCAACATTAACCAATCTATTTAACATTTATTGTATCAAGGGGCGTAATTCTTTCTTTTTTATGTATTTCTCTTTTTATTTTTTTATTAAATTTTAACGTTGAATATATAATACTTGCTTTTGTAGTTTCATTTCAACTATTTTTAGTTTTTTTTTAAAATCGCCATTAAATCAATTAAAAGCTATGACTGAATTTGTTAATTTGTATTTAAATGTAATCCTAAGTAGAGTAGCTGTACACTACCTATTTTAAATATTTAAAAACTTAATACTCGAATAAAATGCTACGTTATGCGGACCCCAGTTTAATATCAAGCTACCTATAATACATAAAGTGAGTTTCCAATTTATTCACTGTTGGCTCGACCGTACCTTAAAATTAAATGAATATAAATTAGGGCTGCGGTTATTAACTTCTGTACTAATCGTTACCAAATTTTAATAATTAAATTATTGTTAACGATTAATCGACCAATCACTTACAAATTATTGCAAGTCAAAAAGTCAAATTTACTGACGATTGCACGAACATTTTGGTTTAAAACTATTGACTGACGTTAATGTTCAAAATGTTGATTCAGTTGACAAAGTTCACCACCTTAGTTTACTTAAAAAACTTAATTACTTTGGAATCTCAGGTCCCTTACATCACTGGATCCAAGACTTCCTTTTGGGCAGGGAGCAAACTGTAATAATTAATGGATCTAAATCTGCACCAATAAAGGTTAACTCAGGAGTTCCACAAGGAACTGTGCTAGGTCCCTTACTCTTTTTGATCTACATAAATGATTTACCCAACAACATCTCAATAGGTACAAAAGTTAGGTTATTTGCTGATGATTGTATAATCTATAGAACAATTAAATCAGAGCAAGATAGCAAAATCTTACAAAAAGACTTAGATGAATTGATAAAATGGGAAACTAACTGGAGTATGTCTTTCCACCCAGAAAAGTGTCAACTGTTAAGAGTAACAAAGAAAAAGAAACAAATAAATTCAAAATATTACATTCATGGAAAAGAACTGACCCAAACTAAAGATGCAAAATACTTAGGAGTCTTAATAAATGAGAAACTATCATGTAATCCCCATGTCAATGAAGTTATTAAAAAATCAAACAAAACCTTAGGCTTTATAAAAAGAAACTTTAACAAATGTAATAGAGATATAAAACTAAAATGCTACCTCACTTTGGTGAGCCCTGTACTAGAATATGCATCTTCTGTATGGGACCCATCCACCAAAGAAAACATTGATAAACTAGAACAAATTCAAAAAAGAGCTGCCAGATTCATTACTGGAGAATATTCAAAACTGACAAGAATAACACCATTAGTTAAATCATTAAACCTTGAAACACTAGAGGATAGAAGAACAAAGAGCAAAGTAGTAATCATACATAAAGCAATTAATTCTAATTTAGAAATACAACACAAAGATAACTTAATACAACCCTCAGATAGACATAAGGATAAAAACACCTTTCTTATTCCGTATGCAAGAACAAACACATACAAATTTTCATTCTTCCCGTCCGGAATTCGGGCGTGGAATGGGTTGCCTGAAGAATCCAGGAAAACCAACACTTTATCAACGTTTAAATCTCTAATAAAAATGCAGGACTAGACACAAACCATAGATAAGCGTAGGACGCAATAATCTTCTGTATAGAAGGAGCGTCTGTAAACAGATAAGATAAGATAAGATAAGATATTCAATCCATTGTGAGAAATTATTTGCTTACCATGGTTCTAACACTTAACCTACTTATCAAACCAAATGAAAAGCGTTTTAAGCTAATAGCAGTACTGGAGTCTGACTAAGACACAGAAAATGATGACAGCTCTTCTGATTAATTACTGCGTTACAAAATGGAGATGAAAGTTCCTGAAACCACTAACCCTCTACAATGGTGGAAACTTAATGAACACCGATATCCGATAATGTTAATCTTTCCAAGACTGTTTTTGTGCATACCAGTTACCTCAGTTCCATGTGAATGATTGTTCAGCTCGGCTGGTTATATTGTGAATTAGACCCGCTCATCACTTGAACCAAATAATGTCAACAAACTTGTCTTTTTGCGTAGTTGGTTAAAAGATGACATATAAAGGAGACATTCCAGTGTTATTCAGATTTTCAACAAGAACGTTTAATAAGTGTTACTTATGACATCATACATTTAAATTGTTGGCTTTAATCGAAATTAACGATGAATTAATCGTTAATTTTTCAAAAGTTAAAGATTAAATTTAAATTAATCGTTAACAGCCCTAATATAAATATATAGTACACCAAAAATGTTATTCAAACTACAGATTACATTATAAACAAGCTTGCGATGGAGTCCATTACATTATCTATATCTATAATTCACCAGAAATTAGGACAAGCACAGAACGGGAGCAAATAGGCAGGACGAATGACCCTCGCTAGTGTAGACAATCAAAGTTTATGGTTGGCAAGAGAACGTATTGTAGGGGGGGCATTTCTCGAGACCAGCAATGCGTCTTGCGTTCACTCACATTGTTCTCATTTCTTCCTGTTGCTGTTCATGTCCGTTCTCCAGCCCCCCCCCCATTTTTACACTATATTTTACCCATCGAACTGCAATGTACCTTGCATATTTTCTTTGAACTCTGATGAAGGCGAGTTGGTGTGGAGGACAGCCGAATTTTTACAGGGTTTGGAAAATCCCGTTCCGATTGACTAAATCAAAGGCTTTCGTAAGATTTACTAAGGCAATGTGAAGTGCCATCTGCTGTTTCTCTGCATTATTCCTGGAGCTGCTGTATGGATAACACCATGTCTATGGTATACCGACCATATAAAAATACGTTAGTATATTAGTACGGTATTTTCTAATTATTTTATCCTGAAAATAAAAGTTTTCTTGACAAACTGTTGGTATAAAAAAACACATTTATTTCGTAAAAGTAATAAAACTGTAAAAAGAAGTAAAAATGTTTAGTCAAAGGGCGTGGCCCTGAAAAGCGCGTGGCCCAAGGCGGTTGCCTGGTTCGCCTCACACTAAGGCCGGGCCTGTATAGAAGAAAGCCGTCATCATCGTTATAATCGTCATCTTTATCATAATTAGCATTCAGTTTGTTTTGTGACTTTGGTTTTGTTTTTTATCACTGAGATTTTTTGTTATTAGATTATTATTATTGTTTGTGTTTATTCATACATACATACAAAATCCATCATATACGTTAATCAAATACACAGAATTGAACAAATACAAATAAAAACACGCGCAGTTATACACGTTTAATTAACATTTTGATTCTCATTATTGCCAGTTACTATTGACCTCAGAGTGTTTGAAATAAAAATATTTTTACAGGAGCGTCGGGTGCAAACTCATCATCGACCAAAGGGGACAAAGGCAAAGAATGAATTTTATGTGGTGTAAGTACTTTGATCATTAATATTGTTATTTGACACATTTTAAAGCTAAAATATTTTAAGTAACTTATTGTTATTCGAGTTAAAAATCTGCCAGAAGTCATTCACCAGTTATAATGATAAAAAGGAAATATATTTGAACAATTTAATTACAGTATTGATTATATGTATATATATATATTATATATATATATATTACAATGTAATTGTGAATCGAGTCTAATTGAGATGCTTTTATTTACTTGTGTGAAATTTGACGTCTTTGATGCATGTTTGATTAATGTCATGTGTAAAATAGTAAATGAGGTGAATGTATTTATACCGTATCACTGTTGAGATAGCTACCAGTAAATATGGTGCTGTTACAGGCGAAGACGATCTCGCCACGGCCTCAACTGGAAGTGGTATGACGTAGGTGCAGGGGGCGGAGACCCCAGAAAATCCAATCCTAAAAGAGATGACAGTGAACAAGACAAGTCGAGTAGAGAGTAAACATTCTCATCAACGGATACTTTCATCTTTTCGAAGGAATAATTTTTGAAAATACCATTAAATAATATAAATATATAGTTTTCATAAATGTATAGGTTGTATAAGTAGCATCACAAGAAATGTAGACAATATTTGGCTAAACACATCGTATCTTTGCTATGAAAACATTTATACTCTTTATATCTTGATTTTGAAACTAAAAAGATAGGATTTTTTTCCCTAAGCACGGGTATCTTTTTATAAAATTCCATTTACGTTTCTATAAATTTCATTTAATAGTATGTTCTGGATGCAGAAAGTTTGCATAGGAGCAAATTAATATGTGTACATATTCATATCATTTTGGTCTTCTAAAAAACTAATGCATATAAATGAACTATGAATATTTCGAGTCCTAGTATATTGTTCCAATATATAGAAGAATACATTAGTCATTTTCAAGTATGTAACAATCTAAATCAGCCAATTTAACAAATATTTTAATCAATGTTTATTCACTCGCCATGTTTAGGTTTTTGTCCCTTTATTTTAATATTCACAATTTTTAACATTTAATTTTAACCTATATAAAAGTTTATTCAATTCATGTTGCTATAGCATTGATACGGTCTTAATTTTATTCTCATTTATCGACGTTTATAAGAATTTGAAGAGGGAAACAACTCTGACTTAAGTAGTGTTTTATAGAAATGTATAGCTGCTGTTAAAAGTCATGTTAAAGGATTTTTCAGACAAAGTCATTTAGATTTATAAGTCAATCAATATAGAATTTATGTTAGAATAAAATACCATTATACATCACTTTTACAGGAATTAAATCCTTTCATATTGGTACGTTATTATATTTATTAGGATCCAACTCTGTCACTGTTTGACAAGTATCTAAACATATTTCTCATTTATTAAGCAAATATTAATTAGCTTTAAATGATCCTTAATGCAAGTAATTAATTCTTGTATTTACATTTTATATTCTTCTTATTTACAGTTTTAAATATTTTTTATGTACTAAATTCAAATACTTCATTATTATTTACATTATAATTTTGATATAAGCGATATTGTCTAAATAAATATTAATTTGCAAATATTAATTTATTACTTGCTTTTTTTATTTTTAAAATTCCGATTTAAACAATAGAAATAAACATCTTTTGTAATTAAATTTACGCAATGAAACTTAACTTCATTCAAATGTGGTTCAGAAAAGCTTTTGTTTTTTTAAACAAATTAATCTAAATTTATTCAGTTCATCCCACAGTACATAACGGTTCTATGCAAAGCAGTGTTATGATAACAACCGACAGTTTTATTTATTGTAGGTCTATAATATCAAATAACCACTGTAGATTTATATTATCAATGATATATTTATTTTGTGCCTATTTATGATATCCATTACGGAGGTATGAAGTATAGATTTATAATATACATAATGGAGTTACTTAGTGTGGATTTATATCAAAGACGAAGTTACTCAGTATAGGTTAACTCAGCGTATATCTATATCAATGACGGAGTTACTCAGTATAGGTTAACTCAGCGTATATCTATATCAATGACGGAGTTACACAGTATAGGTTAACTCAGTGTATATCTATATCAATGACGGAGTTACTCAGTATAGGTTAACTCAGTGTATATCTATATCAATGACGGAGTTACACAGTATAGGTTAACTCAGTGTATATCTATATCGATTACGGAGTTACTCAGTATAGGTTAACTCAGTGTATATCTATATCGATTACGGAGTTACTCAGTATAGGTTAACTCAGTGTATATCTATATCAATGACGGAGTTACACAGTATAGGTTAACTCAGTGTATATCTATATCAATGACGGAGTTACACAGTATAGGTTAACTCAGTGTATATCTATATCGATTACGGAGTTACTCAGTATAGGTTAACTCAGTGTATATCTATATCGATTTCGGAGTTACTCAGTATAGGTTAACTCAGCGTATATCTATGTCGATTACGGAGTTACTCAGTATAGGTTAACTCAGTGTATATCTATATCAATGACGGAGTTACTCAGTATAGGTTAACTCAGTGTATATCCATATCGATTTCGGAGTTACTCAGTATAGGTTAACTTAGTGTATATCTATATCGATTACGGAGTTACTCAGTATAGGTTAACTCAGTGTATATCTATATCGCTTACGGAGTTACTCAGTATAGGTTAACTCAGTTTATATCTATGTCGATTACGGAGTTACTCAGTATAGGTTAACTCAGTGTATATCTATATCGATTACGAAGTTGCTCAGTATAGGTTAACACAGTGTATATATCGATTACGGAGTTACTCAAAATAGGTTAATTCGTGTATATCTATGTCGATTACGAAGTTACTCAGTATAGGTTAACTCAGTGTATATCTATGTCGATTACGAAGTTACTCAGTATAGGTTAACTCAGTGTATATCTATATCGATTACGGAGTTACTCAGTATAGGTTAACTCAGTCTAAATCGAGTTACTGGGTGTAGATTCGATAACGGAGTTACTTATTGCAGATATAGCAAGAACTTTAACTGAAATTCTAACTCAATAATAGAGATTGATACGACGGATAACTCCTTCTAGGCTCTCTGTATTAAATATATGTGCTAGACAGAAGCAATTCTCAGACAATTATGTTGAAATTAACTGACATGTCTTTAGTTCAGATGGTTTTAAATGTGCAGAAGGTGAGGCTTACAATAAAAATTCAGAACGATTTTATAAATAGATTGACTGGTATTACGTAAAATATCATTTAAATCATGTACGAACATGATAAATAATATTTTTGATAAAACGTGTTCAATTATATGTGAACTAGTGATATCAAAGTAACATTTTTGAGGAGAATCATGTGAAGCACTAGTGAAACATGACTTGTACTATGTATATCTCATGTGACACACAAGTGAAACATGACTTGTACTATGTATATCTCATGGGAGACACTAGTGAAACATGACTTGTACTATGTATATCTCATGGGAGACACTAGTGAAACATGACTTGTACTATGTATATCTCATGGGAGACACTAGTGAAACATGACTTGTACTATGTATATCTCATGTGAGGCACTAGTGTAACATGACTTGTACTATGTATATCTCATGTGAGACTATAGTGAAACATGACTTGTGCTATGTATATCTCATGTGAGGCACTAGTGTAACATGACTTCTACTATGTATATCTCATGTGAGGTACTAGTGAAACATGACTTGTACTATGTATATCTCAAGTGAGCTACTAGTGAAACATGACTTGTACTATGTATATCTCATGTGAGACACTAGTGAAACATGACTTGTACTATGTATATCTCATGTGAGGTACTAGTTAAACATGACTTGTACTATGTATATCTCATGTGAGGCACTAGTGAAACATGACTTGTACTATGCATATATCATGTGACACACTTGTGAAACATGACTTGTACTATGTATATCTCATCTGAGGCACTAGTGAAACATGACTTGTACTATGTATATCTCATGTGAGGCACTAGTGAAACATGACTTGTACTATGTATATCTCATGTGAGGCCCTAGTGAAACATGACTTGTACTATGTATATCTCATGTGAGGCCCTAGTGAAACATGACTTGTACTATGCCTATCTCATGTGAGGCATTAGTGAAACATGACTTGTACTATGTATATCTCATCTGAGGCACTAGTGAAACATGACTTGTACTATGTATAGAAATGCTGTTGACGAATTATGCTGTCCTTGCAATCCATCCAACATTGCACACAGGTATTGTCACCTGGCGCTGTCTCATCCCCCCACCTCCTTTAAATCCCAAGGGATATCCGCCAAACGAAATCTGAATTGCATGGTTGCCATCATAGTGTTAGTTGTAATTATAAATCTTATAGAATCGTGTCTTTAAGTGTCGTTTTCCAGAACACATCTTGTGTTTTTTTACCAATATAAGCGTATACAACATGCTCATGCGAGGATATTTAATGTATATAGCAGCGGCGTATGATGAATCATCATCATCATCAGGTTCCAGGTCTGGATCATGACCAGTCATCAACGATCACGACTCTACATTTCTCTCGGTGGTTAGATGTTTCAAGAAGATCGTTATTGCTTCAGGGCCGTCCATAAATGACGTCATGCACCTAGGGGGAGGGGGTCACACTTTTGTGGCGATCTGTGACGAGGGGGAGGGGGGAGTTTAACAAATGTGACGTCACATCAAAACGCGCAACTTTAAATAAAAGGTCCACTTAAATATTTGATTGCGTTCAATGTATTTAATGAGGTTTCAATGGCTTCAAACGTTTTAGGATATTAGAGTGCAGACTTACACTAAATACATATTTAAATGACCAAAAATTAATTTGCACCTTGCTAATTTTCAATTAGAAAATACTTCTTTGGGAGGGGGGGGGTCAAAGCTTTGTGACGCCATATTGGAGGTATAAGTTTTTGTGACGAAGTGTGACGAGGGAGAGGGGGATTAAAAATCGGCCTTAATCGCGTGACATCATTTATGGACGGCCCCTAAAACTCGTTTTGTTGCCTATTAGCTCAGTGTTCCACGTGTGTTTTTCTCTGTATTCTTCACTCTGCTACCAGATATCTTCCAACATAAAGCCAGTCTTTCTATTTCTTTTAACTATAGATGTGTCCTACCAATTCCATTTGTCTCTTTAATAACATTAACTAGACTTGATGGGAATATTCCCCTAATCTTAAAATACATTTTTTTTCTAAAAAGGCACAACTTTCAGTTTACAGTTCAGGTCACGTGACAGTGTGATACACACTACCAAAAATGTTCTATAGTTCAGAACATGCGCTACAAGAAATCACAGAACGGAGCTAATTAAAACTTTGACGTTTCATGTTGTGGGAGCAGGTTAGCATCAGTTTTAAGATGTGTTTCACACAAAAGTGAGAGTACATTATTCATAATTAAACGTCATCTGTATAATTATTTTCTTTGGCTTGTGCATAGGATGTACATTAAAATTTGTGTTAAATTGGAGTATTAATATTTTATTTAGTTTTTTTTTAAACGATCGAAGAAGTTATTAAATAACGATCAGTGTAAGCAGCATTTTAAAAATATATACATATATATATATAAATATACCTTTAACCAGATTATGTCGCCGACCATGGGTTTCCTAAATGTTTCGAGATAACGAATGATCAAGAAAAAAACACATGTTGGCAATTACAAAGGTACTTGAAATAATAAGCGTTCTAATCATCTAGTATACACACTAAAAGTAGGAACTTCTCATCTTTTCTGATCAATGTATAACTAATTTTTGCACATGAATTTCTTTTGAGAATATATATTTTTGGAACATATTATTACATGGAAAAATTATAATGTGTTGGAATGAATGTTTAGCAATAACAACTATTGTTCACATATAAAAGAAAGGGCATAATCGATAGCGAAGTGCTAAGACCAAAATTATTGCGTTTCCCTTGAAAAAAGTCGCGAGTTAACCGAAGCATAGATAACTGAATTACGTTGTTTAGTTTAACAAAAAACTTTAATTTATAAAAACAACCACAAAATAAAGCAATTTCGTTTTTCTTTTCGTTCTGTTAAACAATGGTGATCTTTGACATTTTTAAAACTCCCGTTAAAATGTAAATATATAATTCATATATTTATTAAAGGCTTTTGCCATTGCCATTCTTCTGTAATATTAAAGAGTATAATTAGAAGCTATAAGTAACTTTCAAATCCCATAAAAGACCTGCATCAAACTTCTAATACTGGTCTCAGCCAACTGCAGATAGATAAAATGAAAATGTATTATTACGCTTATTAAAAGATACAATTCTATAAGAAAATTAAAGAGTGTGTGGTTTACAGAAAAGACCTAAAAGCCTGAGGCTTGTAATCATTCAATTATGCGTCTATTATCTGATCATATCTATTATCTTTGTATAGACTTGTTTTTTTATTCGAGTTTAAAATGTTGAAAGTGTGTTTATATTCCTGGTTTTATCAGGGAAACCCATTTTTTACACGATCGAATTCCAGACGAGAATAAAGAGAATTTGTATCTGTTCTTTCTTGCACAAGGAATTATAAGTATTATACTGCCATTCCCATATAACATGTGAGTTGCCAAAAATTGACCATGCTCTTATCCTTTACCATATCGGGTGTGACGTAAGGTCTTACTTTGAGACATAAGTTTGAGAGTGAAAAGATCAGTGTCGTCACCGAAGTCTAAGGCCTTGAATGACGTGCTCCACACACAGCATTACTATTTGTCTAAAATTAACTCTTTTCATAGTAACCATAGTTGTGTTCCTTGGGGGCGTAGCTGTTATATATCTGTTCATAGTAACCATAGTTGTGTTCTTTTGGGGCATAGCTGTTATATATCTGTTCATAGTAACCATAATTGTGTTACTCGGGGGCGTAGCTGTTATATATAATAATAATAATAATAAATTGATTATTTATATAGCGCTGTATCCCAGTAAGGAACTGGGCTCACAGCGCTTTACATGAAAGAAATAACATACCTATAAATATTAAATTAATTTTCATATCATAACAAACACAAAAATTACAGTACATTATACATAAGCTACGTTAATCATTTACAAGAAATGTTGTTTCATTAATTTTGAAAATAAATGTTGAAAAGATGTGTCTTAATTGCAGTCTTGAAGGACGTGGTTGTTTGAATACTACGTATGTGTAATTGTAGAGAATTCCATTGTTTGGCTGCACAAAAAGAGAACGACCTTTCACCAAATGTTTTGGTGCGTGTCGTAGGAACAGAGAGAACGTGTGTGTCTGCAGAAGATCGTAGCTGGCGAGTGGGTGAGTAGACCGACAAAAGTTCAGTAAGATACGATGGGCATGAGTCCGAAAAGAAGTTGTGACAGAGAACGGCCAATTTGTAATCAATAGGGGCTTGTATAGGCAGCCAATGAAGTGAGTGAAGAAGTGGAGTAACATGGTCATGTTTTTTTGCCTTGAGCACCAGTCTGGCAGCTGAATTTTGAACTTTCTGTAGTTTTTCAATGCATTGTTTTTGCGCACCTGATAGAAGAGAATTGCAGTAATCCATACGAGCTAGTACAAGAGCACAGACTAGAGTTTTTGTTGCACTAACTGTTAAGTAATGACGGATTGAGCTGATCTGACAAATGGCAGTGTAGGCAGAGCGACAGATGTGATTGATAAAGTTGTTAATAGACATGTTGTCAGAAATAATGTAGCCAAGATTCCTAGTCGATGTTGTGAACAGAATATCCGAAATGGCTTCGTGAATTGACTTCGGAAGAGACAAAATACTGCGTGATTTATTGTTGCAAAATAGAAATGCTTCAGTCTTGTCATCATTCAGCTTGAGTTTGCTGAACGTCATCCAAGACTTTACCTCATCAATGCACTCTTGCATCAATTGGACAGCGGAGTCCAAATTAGAGGGATCTGTGTGAGTATATAGCTGAGTATCATCTGCAAATGATTGGCTTTTAACTGAATGCTTTTCGATCAGTAGAAGTAGTGGTCTTGTATACAGCACAAAAAGTACCGGGGCACAGCTGTTATACATCTGTTCATAGTAACCATAATTGTGTTACTTGGGGGCGTAACTGTTATATATCTGTTCATTGTAACCATAATTGTGTTACTTGGGGGCGTAACTGTTATATATCTGTTCATAGTAAACATAGTTGTGTTCTTTTGGGGTGTAGCTGTTATATATCTGTCCATAGTAACCATAGTTGTGTTCTTTGGGGCGTAGCTGTTTTATATCTGTTCATAGTAACCATAGTAGTGTTCTTTGGGGGCGTAACTGTTACATATCTGTCTGTACTGGCGCTTATTTTCTTATGCACGTTTTTGTACGAACAACTATTTCGGAAATGGAGGTTAGGTATACAGAGGACGTACATGAAAATTGAGCCCAAATACGAAGGAATCGCTGAACTTCATGAAGTTCCGAGTGAAACTGTTTTTCTTGCAAAGTACCAATATCCGTGTGAGGGTAGAAAGAGACTTAGTTCAGACACAATTGTCTAACAAAAGCTCTTGATAAACGCCTCGTCAGAGATAGGCCTAAAAGAATTGGCGTTTCAACACAACAGAACATCACAAATGTCACAGTGACCTCAGAAACACAGAGCAATGGCCAGCGGCTGGAGCTGTTGAGTGGTTTTAGCTATCTGTCAATTATTTCCCCTTACGATACCTACACGCCAATAATCGAGCATCAAAACGACATTGAAAGTCTCATTGAGCCAAGAAGCTCGTACATAACGATACTTTCCCTTACGATACCTACACACCAATAATCGAACATCAAAACGACATTGAAAGTCTCATTGAGCCAAAAAGCTCGTACATAACGATACTTCCCCTTTCGATACCTACACGCCAATAATCGAGCATCAAAACGACATTGAAAGTCTCATTGAGCCAAGAAACTCGTACATAACGATATTACCATCGTACGATACCATAGCTGATAACAATGAATCCTTAGAGAACGTGTACTATGATCCATTTCCTGATAAGCAAATTGCTTTATCTCTTTAATGATGACTAAAGTTTTACTCTAACTGCAAGACACTTGCGACAATTGAGCAGTTAAACTTAGATTATTGTAAAGAGACATTTACAAACATAACTGGATTTACTTTCTGTGAAGCCCAGAAATGTTGTTAGTGATTTTTTTAATACAAAGAAGTATTAGTTGTTAAATGTTTATATATTGCATTCTTTTGTTCTTGTTTATGAATAAAGTATATCAATTGTAAAAATAACATTTACTGTTGGTTTGGTACTCAATGGGTAGTATATTGGTTTGATGAACTGAAAGAACAGAAAACATTTAATAATTTTGAAATATTTTGAAATACTTTTATCATAATTAGTTATTGATGCAGAAATTTAAGCACTTTTTAAAATTTTTTTCATCAGCTAGAAAGTGTAACTAAAAGTTGTTGTTGTTCGTCCGTCGTGATCGACGATGACCACTCTCGTCATATTTGCTGGGCCGCCACATGTGTTCTCTGGTGGCTTATTAACCCTATTTTGCACGAAAGAGGCGTCCGCATGTCGGACAAGAGATAGAAGCGGTCCCTTCAGGTGGGTTTTGGTTACGTTCCTTTCTGGCTTGGCGTTTTAACTTGGCAGCCTGTTGTCTATTAGCTTCACAGACAGCTGCGCCATTCCATATCGTAGAGCGCCAGTGGGCTCGGTTACTGGCTGCTGCTTCCCAGGAGTCATGTCCGATGTCGAAGGCCTTCAGAGCGAGCCGTTTTAAGTGCGTCCTTGTAGCGCTTTCGTGGACCTCCACGTGCTCTATGCCCTTCGGTAAGTTCACCATAGAAGAGCCTCTTGGGTAGGCGATGGTCGGGCATGTGCACTAGATGCCCCGCCCAGCGTAGTTGGCTTTGCATGAGGATAGTGTGGATGCTGGGGAGTCCTGACCTGGCTAATATTTCGGTGTCTGGAACTTTTTCCTGCCATTTTATATTGATAATTTTTCTAAGGCTTTTGGTGTGGAAGTGGTTCAGCAACCTCGCATGGCGTTGGTATACAATCCAAGTTTCACATGCATATAATAAGGTGGGGAGCACTACAGCTCTGTATACTTTTAGTTTTGTTTGGGTGCTGATTCCCCTTCTGTTCCAGACACTGTCATGTAATCTACCGAAGGCTGCGCTGGCCTTTGAGATTCTGGAGTTCACCTCGTCATCTCTATTGGCCTTCTGGTACAGTGTGCTGCCAAGGTAGGTAAAGCGGCTCACTGTGTTGATTTTGTTGCCGTTGATGAATATGTTAGGCTCAGTATAGGATTTGCCCGGGGCCGGCTGGTATAGCACTTCTGTCTTTTTTGTGCTGATGGTGAGCCCAAAGTTAGAGCACGCACTGGAAAATTTATCAGCACTTAGTTGCAGTTGTGCTTCGGAGCCTGCGTTAAGGGCACAATCATCAGCAAAAAGAAGTTCCAGGATGCTGTCTGATTTGACCTTTGTCTTAGCTTTAAGCCTCCTGAGGTTAAACAGACAGTCATCAGTGCGATACCTGAAGTCCTTGCCTACATTTGTATTCCTGAAGGCCTCTGTGAGCATGGCTGAGAACATGAGGCTGAACAATGTTGGGGCCAGAAAACAGCCTTGCTTAACGCCATTTGTCCACAGGGAATGGTTTAGAGACCTCTCCGTTGTCCTGGACTCGAGCCTGCATGCCATCATGAAATTGCCTTACAATGGCTATATACTTATTTGGACACCCATACTTGGCCATAATCCTCCATAGGCCCTCTCTGCAGACTGTGTCAAAGGCTTTCGTAAGGTCTATGTAAATGGAAAATAGGTCCATATTCTGCTCTTGACACTTTTCCTGCAATTGCCTAGCTGCAAAAATCATGTCAATGGTCCCACGTTCTTTCCGGAAACCACATTGGCTTTCTGGTAAAAGTCCCTGATCCAGATGTGCATTTAGGCGATTTAGGAGAATGCAGGCGAGTATTTTTCCTGCAATTGATAGCAGTGAAATTCCACGATGATTGTCGCAGGCTTTACGGTTCCCTTTTCGCTGCTTGTTCAAGTGGACTATAGTATGTATAGTATGGCATCTGTCCGTCTACGAAAGACGATAGATTTATCTTTATTATCTGTAGCTCTTGGTGGTTGATGAGACCAATCCTTGAGTGGCAGTCTCTTCTGCATGACACACACACGAAAGCAGTGGGGCAGTGTTTCCTGGCCTTTCTCCTCGCTCTTTTCCCGACTGCTTCTGCCCTAGTTTGCTCCTCTGCTCTTAGTGATCCTTCTTTCACTATAGCCCGCCACATGGACCTATCCTCTGCCAGGTTTTCCCAGTTTTGTATATCAATGTTGGCCACTTTCATGTCTCGCTTGCATATGTCCACGTATCTTAGACATGGCCGACCAACCGACATTTTCCCTGTCGCCAGCTCGCTGTAGAGCACATCCTTGGGTATGCGACCACTTTTCATCCTCTTGTGGACTATAGAGGCATCTTTATAATCATGGGGGACAGCCTCTTGCTGCCACATCATTAGGAAGATTTCATGCAGCTTTTCCAGTAGAACCATGCCACCTTCTTTGTATATTTCTGCTGTAATTGAGTCTGCTCCAGGAGCCTTTCCACATGACAGAAGATGTACAGCTCTTTGCGTCTCAAGAAGTGTAGGCGGGTCATCCAATGCCAGGTTGATTGGTATTTGAGGGAGGCGACTGATAGCATCTTCATTAATACTTGGGTTGCTGTTCAGGAGAGCATGAAAGTGTTCAGCCCAGCGCACAAGAATCTTCTCCCCGTCATTAACTAGATATGTCCCGTCAGCACTGAGAAGCGGGAATGAATTAGACGTTGTGGGTCCGTACACTTCCTTAAGGGCGTTGTAAAAATTCTTCATATCATGCCTGTCTGCATATTGTTGAATCTCATCAGCTTTCTTGTTTAGCCATGAGTCTCGCATCCATCGAAGTTTATGTTGTATGACGCGGCGTATGCTATTATATGAGTCCGTTACGGTTGAAGACCTAGGATTGCTGATGTGTCTTTTGTGGAGTTGATGTTCCTCTGCCAACATATGCTTGATTTCATCGCAATTGTCATCGAACCAGTCTTGGTGCTTTCTCGTCGCGGGTCCAATGATTTGGGAGGCTGTGCTGTAGATTAGATCTCTAAAGTTCGTCCAAACAGTCTCAATGTTCGTATTGTTTAGAGTGGTGGATCTCAGTTTGCCCTCCAGGGCTGTCTCCAGAGATTGTTTAGTACTCGCACAGTTTAGCTTTGTGATGTTTAGCCATTTTAGGGTTTTCCTTCCTTGGGGCCGTCTTTTGGGCTGAATGCATATCTTAAGTTTAGAGATGATGAGACGATGGTCTGTCCAGCATTCAGCACCGCAGAGTGATTTGGTCACACGAACGTCTTGTCTATCTTTCTTCCTTGTGATGACGTAGTCTATTAGGTGCCAGTGCTTGGAGCGAGGGTGCATCCAAGAGGTCCTGTTTCTTGTGGGAAAACTGAATACTGTGTTAGTAATCAACAAGTCATGTTCCACACATGTCTGAAGCAACAGGAGACCATTGCTATTATACCGGCCCACTCCATGTTTTCCTATCGCACCGTCCCAAAGAGCGTCATCGCAGCCTACTCTTGCATTAAAGTCACCAAGTATGAAAAGCTTATCAGTAGAAGGAATGTTGGCGATGATAGAGTGAAGGTCCTCGTAAAACTTGGATTTCACTTCATCAGGGTTAGTCATTGTTGGGGCATAGCAGCTGATGATGTTGAGATATTTCTTTCCGGCTAACAGAGGCAGTCTCATCGTCATGCGTCTGTCATTTATGCATTTTGGAGGACTAGCGAGTTTGCATACTAATGATGTCTTCATGGCAAAGCCAACACCGGCCTCACGGCGTTCCTCGCTCCCTCTGCCACTCCAGGAGAAGGTGTAGCTGGAGCCTCTTTCACTTAGTTCGCCCTCTCCTGGTAGACGGGTCTCGCTGAGAGCGACAATGTCGACATCATATCTTGAAAGTTCGTGGCCCACCAGGGCAGTCCTCCGTTGGGGTCTATTAGTTTCATCTCTGCCCATTAGTGTGCGCACATTCCATGTGCCCATGGTGAGAGGATTAGTCCTCGGCTTTTTCTTTAGTTTGCGACCACAGAAATAGGGTCCCCGCCAGCTGCGGTAGTCTGGCCAGGGAAGATTTGAGCAGGCAATGTTTAGGGCACCTTTTCTAGCCCCTTCCTCATGCCATGGAGGTGAGCAGTGCATTCCTAAAGAGGGCTGCTCAGTCGCTCAGGGGGCTGCTGGACACCGCTGCTGCTCAGTGTCAGTGGTGAACGACCCTATGGCCTGAGCCGCCTGCATGCAGGTTTGTGACTACCCAGTGTACCCTCACCTGCCGCTTCGCCACTTGCCTGTCGCTACAGGGCTGTGGAATGAATCGATGATGATGATGAGAGTGACTTGCTCTGTGACTTTGTTTAAAGTGAGGAGGATTCGCGCAACACGTCGACCTCACTCTCTCGCCCAAAACCATCTGGTCCAGCAGCAAGACGTTGTCGAGACAGCTGGGAATGGGGTTGGGTGCAGTGGATGACCAGGACGTCCTATGTGTCTCTAACTAAAAGTATATTCATTATAATACGCATCGCCCGACAATCCAAACATCCAAAATTTTAGTTTTGTCTCATATATAAAGGTTTTATAGGAAATAAACTGAACTACAGTCTGACTGCTAAATTTCAGCTCCATTTGATCACGGGAAAAGGGTTATAAATTCATTTTAAATATAATGCGCACCGCGCGACAGATTAGCATATGCATTTACAGATCGTTAATTTCGATTAAAGCCAAAAATTGAAATGTATGGTGTCATAAGTAACATTTACTAAACGTACTTGTCGAAAATGGAAATAACAATGCAATGTCTTCTTTACATGACATCTATTAACCAACAACGCAAACAGCCAAGTGTATTGACATTATTTGGTACAAGTGATGAGCGGGTCTTATTGACAATATAACCAGCCGAGCTGAAAAATCGTTTACATAGCTTTAGATTGTCTCAACTGAACTTTCTAATACTGTAGTGGATGTTTGGTTTGCAGGTGATATGTAAGCGAAGTGTTAGAACCATGGTAGCAATGTTCCGCTTAAGCAGCGCCGCTGCGCAGATATTTGACCAACGCCACGCAGGAATTTAGAATCACCGCGCAGAAAATTTTGTTAAATTTTGCACAAAAAATGGACGTTGTGCAACTTTGGACACGAGTTTTTTTAAAACTTTGCACAGGGACCAACGAAGCTTAGACTTAGAGGGAACATTACACGGTTGGCAAACTATTTTTCTCAATTGACACAATAACCTTTATCAACATTTTTAACATTCACGTCAGTCAATAGTTTAAAAACCAAAATGTTCGTGTAATCGTCCGGAAATTAGTTTATATTTATCGGCCGAAATATTTTACTTTTTGACTTCCAGTATATTCATAAGTGGTGGGTCGATTAAGTGTTAAAATTTTTTTTATCGTTAAACAATTTTAACGATTAATCGAGAAATTGGTTTATTTCCGCAGCCCTAATATATATACTTTCATTTATATAAAAAATTAATGTTTAGGTTACTCTGTATCTAGAAGCGAATAAAGTGGATGACCACTTTTTTGTATGAAATGAAGTACATTACATTAAATGACATATCAGTAGGCACGCTTTCAATCTAGTATTAAGTTTTATAAATGTTTAAAATACGTAGTTTACAGCCACTGCACATAGGAATGTACATTGGTAATAAAAAACTAAAATTTCTGTCATACATTTTAATTGTTTTAATAATTACTTCTTCATAACTAAAAAATAGTTGAAATGAAACTACAAAACCAAGTACAATATATTCAACTATAAGATTTTAAAAAAAAATTTAAACAATAAATACATAAAAAAAGAAAGAATTATGCCCCTTGATACAATTATTGTATTATTGTTATTGTTGAATTGACGTCAAGATGAATAATATCTAGAGAACTGAATCCAATTACATAATTGTTAAGTAGGACATTATTTACTAAGTTATTCTATTCATTGACGATCGAAAACGTGTAATATCGATTCATTTATGAATAATTAATCGATAATATTTCAAAAGTTATCGATTAAATTTAAATGAATCGTTAACAGCCCTAATATATCTATCTAATATATAAAGCTCAGTTGCTGTTTGTATCTTTGTATGTTTGTATGTTTCACTTTTCGATTTTCTGTTACACAGCCACGGAAAAACCAAATGACGGACGGGGACCAAATTTGGCAGGACGGTTCCTTTTACCCTGAACGTGGTTTTAAGTTAGTTTTTGTAATTGTCCCTTTTGACGGAATGCCGTAAATTAAATAGTCAGAAAATGCATCGACAAATAATGAAAAATTTAACCTCATTTCTATATTGAAAAACTTTACGCGGACGTTCAAATTCTGTTCAAAGCGAGTTATTTTTGGTGAAGTTTTTTTTCCCCAATACTTTATTTTCAGCGGTGCGCATTCAAAAAAAAATATATTGTCTAATTACGGTGCGTACATTTTCGTGTACGCTTCTAAATTTGAGCTGTAAAATACAAAGAATTGTAATTTTCTTTACTGGTACTTTCTGTATATTATAGACACGTAAACATATTTAATTACAACTGCCACACGATGCATTACGTTTAATTGTTTACACGTTTAAATTTTATTGCAAATTTGTTTAATTATTTTCTGTTCCATAACTCTACATTTGATAACAAACTATTTATGAAATAATTGTGTCAGTATTTTTTTCAAGACTTCATTATTAGCGGTGCGCTTTCTAAAATCTTTTATCGCCTGATTACTGTGCGCACATTTTCGTGTACGCATCTTAAATTTAGCTGTGTCCTATTACTATAACATTTATATTTTGTTTGTCTTTTACATAAGCTATTGTCTTTTACATAAGCTATTGTCTTTTACATAAGCTATACACTTATACAATTTAAACTTAGGCTACCGGACCTATTAACATAGTATATCAAACTAAATAAAATGATCATGAAAACACTTAATTATTTTGTTTTGCGAATTGAATTTGTTATGTTCATTCCTTTGTTGTTGGATTAACAAAGGCCATTTTTTAAATCAATTATTGTCATTGTTTCACATTCATTTTTTAACAGACATTTGATTTGTTTTGTTTTTATTTAAAATGTGGAATGTAATTTCTTTATTTTTTAGAAACAAAATCTCATGTTGGGCCATGAAAGTGACTCAAAAAAGAATTTCATTCCTTTATGATATTATACCAATTGCATAAAGCAGTAAATTTTAATCGTAAATGTAGACACAAATATATAACAATTTAAATATTATTTCCATGTTAGAACAACTATAAATAGATTACAAAAGTAGAGTTATTTTTGGTCCAGTTGTTATGAGCAGACTCTTTATTAAGTCGGAATATTTCTATAACCATATATTATTATTGTCTAAATACGGTGCGCACATTTTCTTGAATTCTTTTTAATACGACTGCTTTAGTTTCTTTCAAGTATTTTAGAAAGTACATTTCATATACTATAACATTTATAATTTAATTTATTGGCGCTATAGGTTAAGTAGATTTTGCCTTTGATGGGGGTAATGCCAATTATCTTTATCTCATAGACGCTGATGCAAATATTGTATTAATTACAATTGTGTGTTACGATGCAGTGTCGTAAATATATATGAGCTTTTTTAGTGACGACAGTGGTAGAAATCTTTTGGAAAAATGTCAAAAAAGCAGTGGCCTTTTTTTAATGGATACAAACAAACAAACATACAAGCCCCAACTGAGTTTTATATATTAGAAATGCGTTTAAATTATTTTATTTCAATTTTTCCATGATGCATTGGATTAATATTTTACATGTGTGAATGAAATTGCAATTTTTTAAAACATAATTCATAACTCGACATTTAAATAAAAACAATAGATGTAGCGAGTTTATTTTATGTGGAAAGCGATGGCCTATATCAAATAAACTTACACTTTAAAAAAGTTTACATAAGCTATATATATATATATACACTATACATTATAAACTTCCGCTACTGAATGTATGAACAGAAGTTGACTAAATTTAATAAAATGATCCTGAAAACGCCTTAATATGAATTGCGAATTGAACATGTAGTCGGAAAAACATAGGCCATTTCTAAAGTTGCTTTTTAATCATTTTTTTTTCAGATGCACTTACTATGAAATGACGTAGTACCTTTTTTAATGTTGATAGATATATATATTTTTTTTCAGGAACAAAATCTGGTGTGTGGGTATTGAATATAATTTCCAAAATATAATGCCTTATAAGAAATAGGGAACACAAAACTTATTCCTTTTTGAAATTATACACATAGCATAAAAACCGTTAATATAAATCGTAAAATTTAGAGACATATAATTATTGAAATATTATTTCCCTGTTAAAACAACTATGTATACGTCAAAAGGAAGAGTTATTTTGGTCCAGTACATTTACTTTTTAACACGATTTTATTTTATGCGGCAAGCTTTCTATAATCTTTTATTGTCTAAATATGGTGTACACATTTTCTTGATATCATTTTAATACGACGTTTTAGTAAAAAAAAAGTATTTTAGAAAGTACATTTATAATTTTGTTTATTGGCGCTATGAGTTATGTAGCCTTAGCCTCTTTAAGGGATAGTGCCATATGTTCTTTATCTCATAGACGCAGTTACAAATATTATATTACTTAAATAATTTGTGTTACTATGAAGTGTCGTAATTATATATGAAAATTGTGAGTGACGAGGGTGGTAGAGCTCTTTTGGAAAACCTATCAGTTATGTTTATTAGGTACAAGTGTTTAGTTATTATGGTCGTCAAGATTCATTATTTCTTAAATCATATCTTTTAAATAGTAAGGTAATGTTAAAAGGAACTGCATTAAGAGAAAAACAAACAGAAGCAGCATAATGGTAAAAATTAAATAATTGTGAATGTTGTTTTTTTTCCTCTCTTTTTTTTTCTTAAATATATAACTATATTTATGTTGTTCCCTTTAAAATGGAATATCTCTGTTTCCAATAAGATTGTTACTAATAAATGAAACTTAAATATAACTTTGCAAATAAAATTTAACCAGCAACTAATACTGGAATAAAACAACCCCGTAAAAACAAAGTTTTTGACTATAAATCCCTTATATATGAGACAAAACTAACAGTATTGATTATTTTCAAACGTGACAAGCATTTACAGACTGAATCTGTCTTAACTCAACTTTGCTTCATAACCCTGGGGGGGGGGAGAGGGGGAAAAGTCTGGTCACCGATTCGCTTGACCGAGCTCAGCGTGACACGTAAAATGTAAACAAAGCACGCCGATACTTCAATGGGTCGCCTCAACTCGTCAACTCAAACTTTCACGTGGAAAAAAAACAATAACAAACAGTGAATTTGAATTACAAACGTTATATAAGGATAAACTAAAAATGCATTAATTTAATTACGGTACGTTCGATCGATCTGAAATTTTGATACAATGCATTGTTAGGTTAGACGGGTCCGTGTTATAAATTTCAGCTCGATCGGATAACGGGAAAAGAGGCATTTTTTGACTTTTGTTTTTCCGCCCGCCCAAGACAGAGAGAGAGGATGACAGACAGAGACGGTGGTGAAGTTAATATAAGGGATTTAAATAAAACAAACCCGTAAAAACAAAGTTTTTGACTATAAATCCCTTATATATGAGACATAACTAAAAGTATTTACAAATATTTACAGACTGAATCTGTCGTAACTCAACTTTGCTTCATAACCCTGTTGGGTGGGAGAGGGGGAAAAGTCTGGTCACCGATTCGCTTGACCGAACTCAGCGTGACACGTAAAATGTAAACAAAAGCACCCCGTACTTTGATGGGTCGCCTCAACGCGTCAACTCAAACTTTCACGTGGAAAAAAACAACAATAACAAGCAGTGAATTTGAATTGCATACTTTATATAAGGATAAACTAAAAATGCATCAATTTAATTACGGTACGTTCGATCGATTTTGATACGATGCATTGTTAGGTGAGACGGGTCCCTGTGCCAAATTTCAGCTCGATCGGATCACGGGAAGTGGGTCATTTTTTACTTTTGTTTTTCCGCCCGCCCAAGACAGAGAGAGATGATGACAGACAGACAGAGACGCCGGTGAAGTTAATATAATGGATTTAAAAATGGGTCACCACACTCCCGTTACAAGTGCGTGTATATTTCTTGTATTCATATAAGACGCATTTGTTGTCTGTCTGTTCCCTTGTAACTCAAGATCCAGACAACCAAATAACGTGAAATTTGGTACACGTACACAAAATTACACCGGAAAGGTTGTTAAACAGGTGTCGAAATTTGTATAACGATAAATATAAAAACGTGTCCATGAAAATCACAGTATGTGTGTCGAGACAATAGGATGAATTTTAAAAAAATAACCCAAAATTTTAGTATATATGTTTTAGTAACGCATGCTTTTCTCTGTATATTCTATCAGTATCAGAATAACAAAGGTCCTTAACAGTTACAAAAGTCTAATGTGCAAGGCTGGATTTCTTGTCACATGATTCATAAAATGACAAGAATATCTTTCCATGTGATTCCTTTGGTTCTATGAAAAAGTTCTCGAAACACCCATTCCATTTTATAGTCTGAGCATGAAGTTAGATCAAGACGAACAGGATATTTTCTTGAGCCAGATATTTATGTGAATATTGAGGCCTGGGGAGGGTGGAGAATAAGGTTTATTTGTTGAAAAGACAAATTTTCTTTTCACATTTATAATAACATAAAAAATGTTGTTTTTTTAAAAAATATGCTTTTTAAAATAATGGCTTCCCGCTCTTTTTTTTATAATTGTAGCAAAGCACTAAATTGGCTGATACTTGTTCCACTAAAATAAACGGATTATTTTTCTTTGTATTTATATCTAAGCCTTTCTTCCCTTTTTTCCCTTTCATTGAATCTTTTTCAGCTTATAAAATGACTTATTTTTTAATGTCTTAATATATAACATTTACTATGTAGGGATTGGATTTTAAATCAGAATGGTTACAAGAAAACATTTTTTTTCTTCAAGAAAGTGTATACAGTTTAAAATATAACTGCCATTTAGTTAACCGCATGATCTGCCTTTGAAATTACTCTTTATACCAAACTTTATTCCTGTTGTATAATATTGATAGATCCTATATATAAGTCGTTATACCCGTAATGTTTATTTACACTTAATACATTTACACCTTCAAGAACAGTACAGTTTTTACCCGAAGCGTATGCCATGCAACCGCATTGTTCTAGAAATCTACCAGATTTTATTTTTTAAACTGATGTTTCATCATTCGTTAGCTCTTAAATACATGTTCTTATGATTACTTTTTTTATGTGAAAAGCTATCCAAAACATTCTTTCTATTTCCAAGCTAAGCACGACAAATTAATATGATATTTTTTAAATGCGCCAGAAATTATTTATGTGAATATTGATGCCAGAGTAAGGTGTGTATGGGGTTTATTTATTTTAAAGAAACACTTTGAATCGCAAGGTTTGGGCTTAAAATTTACCCTGCTGGTTTAGTTTAAGTTATGCAAAAAGTATATAACAGTTACTAAGCTATAGTGTTTATGCTACCCAGGATATTATTAACTCCTGCCCCCCACCAATGAAAATTACGTTTCAAGAGGTCAGAAAGTTACCATTCAATATAAACATAACTGTTTCATTTATTAGCTACAATCTTATGCCCATGCATATAACCCCTATATATAATCCATTATCGTCTTTAACAGTAACGAACTTTTTTTTCATCAATATATTCCTTTGAGGCAGTTTATTAAGCAATCGTTCCAGAAAAAAAAATCACGTATTTTATTTAAGCACCTGAGGTAAATAAATCCCCAACCTAAAAAACACTTTCATTGTTTTCTTTACTAATCACTTGCTTCATGTATCAAATACCGTTCTGTTTGCATTGCATTTTCTATTTATAATTTTAATTATCTACAGGGTGTCTCAAAAAAGTGGGACCGTATTGTATAATTTCAAATAATATTTTTTTTAAAAAACTATTTTTCACAAAACATCAAGTAAATTTTTGCCAAATGTTAATTAATATAAAATCAAAATTCAAATTAAATGTGTCCTCCTCGGTTCTCAACAGCTTTTCTAAACGTTTTCGCCACTGGTCAATGCTCTTGCTTATAAACCGCTGAGACAAATGTTGCCAATCTTCACAAATGGCCAAGTTCAGTTGTTCTATTTTGGCAAATTTATGACGAAAGTAGACTTTTTGTTGGAGGGCATCCCAAATAGCATAATCTACCGGGTTTAGATCCGAGCTATTTGGTGGCCACACGTCTAATTCAATGAAGGTGACATTCTCCTGACGAAGACAGTTTATCGTGTTTCTTGCCGTGTGTGAAGGAGCTCCGTCTTGTTGCAGTGTCCAGTTGTGATGATTACATCTTGCTCGAATGTCCGGAAGCAATCCTCAGGACGTGATCACAATAATACTCACTGTTCACTTTATCACAATAACACTCACTGTTCACTTTATCACAATAATACTCACTGTTCACTTTATCACAATAATACTCACTGTTCACGTGATCACAATAATACTCACTGTTCACTTTATCACAATAATACTCACTGTTCACTTTATCACAATAATACTCACTGTTCACATTATCACAATAATACTCACTGTTCACTTTATCACAATAATACTCACTGTTCACTTTCGCTCCAGGTTCAACAAATACTACACTGGTTTTTCCCATCCGTGACACACCTACCGAAACCATGATGCCACGACTGAAATGTTCACATTCGCGTATGAGCCTCGTTGAAGGAACTTGTTTTTTCTTTCTTTCTTCAGAATAATCACGATCATTTTGTGAATTTACTGGTGTTGCGAGAGTAATATCTTTTCGTCTGTAAAACAAATGCTTCGTATACTTCTCTAGTTTTGAAACCTACAAAAAACCCTCTAGGTTTAGGTTTGTAGCTACAAGATGTTATATGTGAAAGTATCAAAATTCTAACTTTAGGTTTGTAGCTAAAAATTGTTACATTAGAAAGAAACTTTAGGTTTGTAGCTACAAGTTGTTCTATTAGAAAGCAAATTCTAACTTTAGGTTTGTAGCTACAAGTTGTTATATTAGAAAGAAACGAAAAGATACAAATTAAACTTTTTCTTTTAAAAATGCAATGAATGAATTTTATTAGCTGTAAAAGATTTGATATTTTTTTCAAAATTTAAACCCTAAAGCGTTTTCTGTTTCAGTTAAATATATTTTAAACGCTAATATCTATATATATATATATAATTCTCTACGTCGCTAAACCATGCGGGACACCACCACGGAAGTATGTGCAAACGAGCCATGACGAATGACCCTCGCTGGAGTCGACCAATGTCACGACACCAGCAATGGTCCTTGCGTTCACATGCATTGTCCCATCACAGAATAAAGTGAGATTCGTAGTGTACTGGTTATCACGTCCGCCGTATAAGGGGAAGGTCCTGTGTTCAAGCCTCAGCGAAAAAATATTTTTAATTTTTTTTTAAATGTCTCTTTGTGCCCGTTCTTTTACCCATTTATTGCAAACTGTATATCTAATTCTCTACGTCGCCCAACCATGCGGGACACATCGCAAGTTTGTGCAAACGAGCATGACGAATGACCATCGCTTGGGTCGACCAATGTCTCGAGTCCAACAATGGTCCTTGCGTTCACTTCCATTGTACCTTCACAGAATAAAGTGAGATTCATAGTGTACTGTTTATCACGTCCGCCGTATACGGGGAAAGTCCTGGCTTCAACCCATGTGAAAACCTGTTTTTTTTTAAATTTTTAAAAATGTCTGTTTCTGCCCGTTCGTTTACCCCTTTATTGCCAACATGGCTGACCCTCGCTATGGTCGGCCAATCTCATTTGATGGTTGGCAAGCAAATGTGGTAAAGGTTGGTGGGCAGGTATATAACCACAGTGCTAATGTCTCAATACCAACAATCAGTCGGCATTTCCAACCGACGTTCACTCGCGTTTTTTTAAAATTTCCTTGTGCTGTAGTTTCTGTCAGTTCTTTCTCCACTTTCTTTGCACTCTCCATGAGCAAGTCTGCGTCATATTATACGCAGCGGGACGTCTAGTAACATTTAAACTTACAAGTAAATCATCCGTGGAGCGATAGTTTTTAAAGTGAACTTTTAGTTTTTAATAATAAAATTTTATTATGCCATATTGAATCTAAGAATAATTCTGTTTTGTTACACTTGGTGGATATGTTTGGGAGAGTTTAATGTCAATAGCATCCTTAAACTTGAATGAACCAGCACGTTAGGAAAACTGTGGGAGAAAAAGCCGCGACTTGTTTATTTTTGTTGGTACATGTATAAAGTTGTATTAGCCCTCCTACTCGTGGGGCTCTGTTGAAACATGATCAACAAGTTCGCCGGATGATTCATTTTCCGCTTTGATTAAATAAGAAAATTTACTAGGCCTTGATCGGAATTACCCCTTATCTAAATATAGTTTGTTTTTTGTCTAAGAAAACTCGACCTTCCGGTAACAACTAAAAACCATGATAACAGACACGTGGGGTTAAGCTACTGTGAGATACCAGTCAAAACACTACAATATTCTAGTAGGGAACAGGCGTTACAAGTATACACAGAACGAAAATAATTCAACGCAGTGGTTTCATCTTGCAGTAGCAGGTTAGAATCGATATTCAATGTGTTTTACAAAATGTAACATTTTAATTACATTTAGCTACTTCGTGTATTTAGCTAATTATTTTTATAAGTGTTTAGGCTGTAGAAAAAATGCATGTCAATTGGAGAATGAATTTGTCGTTAAGAAAAATAAATAAATTTAAAATCAAAGAATTTCTTAAATAATGATTTTCAGTTATTATTTTATAGGATAACCAATAATATTACTTGTCATTTGAAAGATATTGTATTTTAAATGTAAGGAGAAAACAACAACAACAGATGATATAAAAATCTAGGAGTAAAAAATACTTTAATTATAACGGAAATTATTTAATAATGAAAATAAAAAGATTATGAAAATCAGTAAATGAGTATAATAATTTGTATAATCTAAAAAGCTAATTATGATACGATTATATATTGTAAGTTAATAAAAATATATAATTTAGCAGCAAATATTTGTTTGTACAAAAAAGTTACTGTTCTATTCATGTACACATGACAGAAAGTCTATGTTAATATATATTAATACAGTGGGACCCTGTTATGTCGCTGCCCCTGGGGTTGCCTAAAAGCTCAAGATAGCCGATAATCGAGATAAACAAAACCAAATAAAAGTTATCGAATATTTTCAACCTTTAATGTCTGCCCATGATCGATTAATTAGATAAAAATTTTGAGCAATGTTTAAACATATTTTTGCTCACAATCAAATGAAAGAAATAAACCGTCAGGATATACCGTTGTATTAGTATTAGAAGTAGAATCATAATTAGGCTGTATGAATTGTTGCCAAAGACAACTGTTCTTGACATGGCATATTACATGTATGTCATTTCATAAGAACAACTATGCAAGGTTAATAACACAACTAAACACGTGGCTAGTACTTTTGTTTAATTTCTAATAGGATCATTTTAAATCCTGATAATCAAATATATTATAATGTAATGGGCATATTAACTGAATTTATTGTTCTTAAAAAAGGGGGACGTGGTCCAAACTTTCAGGATTATTATAGTTACGTGCCTAAGGCTGAAAAGCGAACATAAAAAAGATAAAGCAGAATCGACATAACCGATGGAGTAAATGCTGAAATATTTTTTTTTACATTGCTTGCAGTAAGTTCCCTTGAAAAACTTCTAATTGGCTTTACGAGATTACTGAGCAAAAAAATAAAAACTAAAAACACAACTTGATTGTATTTTTTTAGTGTTCATTTTAAAAATGGTGATATTTGCTTTTTTCCCCATTCGTTAAAATATAACTCTACAACTTATGTATTTAAATGACTTTGTGTCATTCTCTTTGGAGAGTCGAGCCTTTGGCTTTTATCATCCACCTTACAATTCTTGCGGTGAGTCTCAACATTAGGGCATCAGCATAAAGGTATCTGTCGTTGCCTACATACTTTCCTACACTTTTTGTACCCGTGGACCCCTTTTATAGTCAAACATTCTCACGGACCCCCAAGTGAAAACGCTACATATTTGTATAGTATACAAATTTACTAATTTAAAAAAACAATAAAGTTTTGTTGAAGAATTAATTATTTAAATTAAGCTTTTGTTAAATTAAAAAAACAATTATTGACTTGGATCAACTCGATGAGATTTTAATAATTTTATGAGTGTATTAATGCCCGTCTCAATGTTTGTGAGTAGTAAATGCAAATCCCCACGAGCACAACTGTATAGCCAGTTTCTTTTGTTTGTGATGAGGTTCATAACGGCACTGAATCAACGTTCTACCAAATAAGAAGATGGGAAAGCAGTCAACAACTTTTGTACAATAACCCATAATGCAGGATATAAAATTGGGATCTCTTTCTGTAACCAGAATTTGTGATATCCTTTTTCAAACATTGGTTTAAATTCCTCATTTGTGGATAATTCAATAACTTGCCCCTGCATTAGTATGGATTTATCTATGTCCGGGATCTGAGTTTGTCCCCAAGAACACAGTCTGAAATATCCAAGTAAAGAATATCTTCAAATCTTTGGTTCAGGTCTGCATGAATAGCCGTTAAGTGTTGACAATAGGCAAGCAACTCGTCATCTCTGTTTTGCAAATTTCGAGAGATTTTGAATCTGAGAACATTCTCCTCTCCCCAAGTTTTGTTTATACAGAAATAGTTTTGCAAAAAACGCAGATATTACGCTTTTATTTTTAATTACATTTAATTGGTCACCTTGTAGTTTAACATTAGTTTCGTTAAATTTGGCAAACAAATCTGTCATGTAGGCTATATCATTTTGTGAGTTAATAAAATTTTGTCGCAAATAATTGTCATTGCCTTCCAGGAATTCCAGCACTGAATGAAAGAGAGCATAAGATCGATTTAAACATCCACTTTTAGATAACCAACGTACTTCTGTGAGAAGTAGTAAACAATTACTGTCTTCATCGTTTTCCAAACAAAGTTTAGCAAATAATATCTCATTGAAGGAATCCTTTTGATTCTATTAACTGCTCTCATGACATAATCTAGTGATCCATGCAAATGTTCACTCAGGTTCTTGCAACTAAATGATGTCGATGAATGACACAATGCACTGAACATACATGTGGTACAGCTTGTTTTAAGTATGCCAGAAAACCGCGGTATCTTCCTAACATCGCCGAAGCACCGTCAGTAGCAACAGAAATGATATTAGTCAAGTGTATAGTTTTTTCATCAAAAAATCTTTTTTAATTCAGTTAATAACGTTTAACCTTTCGTATCTGTTTCCAAACATTTACCAAACAACAGTTCTAGGCAAAATTATTCTTCTTTGGCAAAATGGACTCGTTAAGCTATAGGGAAAATTCAGATGTTTTTAAGTAATCACATAGAGAATTTTCAACACACTGAGCCATTTCGTCAATCCTTCTTTGGCCTGAATTATTGCTCAGTGGAATTCTTTTTGTGATGTCGAAATCTGGTTTGTGCAACACAGAGCTTATCAACTCACTTACAGCTGGTAAAATAAGTTCTTCATTAATCGTGTGGGGTATCCAGACTTTGCAATCAATAAAGAAATATTATAAGACGCACTCGGTCCATCGCCATCTCACTTAGTTGTTGAAGTGATGGTGTCTTCAAATATATTTCTTGGACTGCTTCAAAAAATCGTTAAATCTTTATCTTTTTTATTACAATATATTTTCATTAAATTGTTCCATAAGCTTGGAAGGTTTTATAGAATCATTCGACAAAGTTTTATTTCACAGAAGACACATTGGTAAAATACTATTTCCTGGTGATAAATAAAGCCATATTTCAAATATTCAACACTGTACTGTCTACATTTTTTTGGAACACTAAAAGGGCCGAAAAATATAAGAGAAAATGTCTATAAATGTTCTATTTAAAACTGTTACTTAACTATTAGTTATTAACCTTTTTAATGGAATGCTACAGTAAAACAGTTTAGAATTATGTGTCCTGTGTCGGAAGAATATAATTCTATTTTTCTTTTCAAAAAACGTACGATGCCTTTCTAGTTGTTTTTAAAAATTAACTTTAAGGTAGTACTATTTTGAAAATGCGAAACATATTGTTTTCAAAAGATACAAATTGTATTAAAATATTAAATATACTGACATTCAAAAGTACACTATCTGGATAACAATATAAAATGCAACTATATCAAAACTTCCAACTAATAATACTAAACTTCGTTTAGCCTGAGATTATGAAAGTTTGTTTATACACTTCGTTGCAGCATTAAATTAAGATATATTGTCGATTACATGTACGACTCTTTTAGACTTTATATTGTAAGCAAGTTATGCATGTAGCAGCATAATTGCGTGGCTGTATAAAACTATTTTCGGTAGTCTGTCTCACACTGCGCCATCTTAAACTTTGAAGAAAAATAACGGGGGGTGGTGAGGAGGAGATTTCTATGTTTCAATATTTTTGGTTTCTAAAGCCATTTTATCATAATATATTAGAACAATATTTTTAAATTTTACTTTGCTAACTCTCTTAAAAGGCGTATGGTCGAATTTTTAATTTTAAAAAAAGTCATTTTGCTAACTCGATTCGTGAATTTTTAATCGTCCAATCATATCAAATGTGGTATCAATGGAAAGCTTTCGGTAAGTCATATAAGATAAATATGACTTACCGACACGTCAAAATTTACCCAACCCTGCAATCATCGTCATTTCCGGTAAAAGATTGTATTTATATGACCTACATGTAGGGTCTCCACATGTTTCACGCATCGAACTTGACATACCATTCAATTAACCAATCATTTTGATTGGTTACAGCTGTGGAAATATTATCGTATTTTTTTAAATTATTTTTTTTTAGGTCAAACAACTTTATTTTACTCAGGACCCAAAAATTGTTACTATAGTATTCATTGTTCTTCATTTTTATTTTCGTAATACATTTTTAAAAAAGCATAATTTTATTATTTTTATACTAAACCTTCCGCGAACCCCATGACGTTGTTCAGGGATCCCAAAATCAATTTTAATTTTCCATGGACCCCCTGAACGGTTCCGCTGACCCCTGGGGGTCCGTAGGTACCACTTTGGGAACCACTGGTTTATAGCATATGTACTGTCTGACCTGTCCGTGTCCCCAATGCCAGCGAAGCATTCGGCCAGCAGATGTTTCACCATCTCCTCGGCCTCGCCACATAAGTGGCAGCCGGTGTCTCTATTTGGGTTTAGCTTTGTGTAGGTAGTTGTTATTAGGACATTGCCCAGTCCCAATTGGCGTAAAGAGAACTCTCTGGCAGCTTTGAGACATTTTCCACCAAAATTACTCCTTGGTCGGTTACGTCACGTTTACTTAAAGATTCCTTGTCATGTTACCAGCTGTTAAGTAATCTACCTAAAATAGGTCTGTAAGCAAATATTTCACTGTTGGTTCATAAGGCGTTCTATATGGGGCTGAGCTGCCCCTTGCTGGGCCAGCAGGTTGGCCCGTTCCTTTTGCGGTACCGATTGTCTATACACTTGGATGACGTTGACAGACGTGCTAGACAAGTAACATTAATTTTGCCTTAAATTGTAGTATACTGGACTTTTACAATTTTGCCAAATATTTTTTTTTGTTCCTTCCTAGATATTTTATCATCATGGATGACAAAGTGGCAGAAAGTTCAGGACAAACTCAGCAGTCAGAGTTTTTCATCCCCACTGTGGTTGTGTTAACATTGCTTGGAGTTGCTGTAGCCGTGCTCATTTTCGCTTTCTACTGCAAGAAAAGACGTGAAAGAATATTAAGGAAACGTAGGTACAATTTACAGAAAACGTATAAAAAAATTGAGCCTATATACGAAGAAATCGCCGAATTCGACGAGGTTTTCTGGTGAAATTGTTGGTTTCCAAAGTACCAACATCCCAATGAGAGAAGGAGTTGTAGGGCAAAAACTATTGTCTAAACAAACTCTTGACAGACGCATTGTCGGAGAAACCCCTAATAGAAATGGCATTTCATCAATATATCAGAACAGTACAATTACGTCAGTGACCTCAGACACTAAAAGTAATGTTCATCGGCCAGAGATGTTGCGTGGTGGTCAGTATCTAACTGTTATTTCACCTTACGATACCTACCCGCCAAGAATCGAACATCAAAACGACACTGAAAGTTATATCGAGCCAAGAAATTCGTACCTAACGATATTACCATCGTACGATAACATATCTGTTATCAAGGGATCCTTAGAAAACGTGTATGCTGATCCCTTACCAAATATTAACATTGATTCGTCTCTTCAATGATGAGTGACGTTTTACACAAACTGCAGGGCACTTGCTACTATGAATAATTTAAATTTAGATTATTTTAAAGAGACATTTACACATATAACTTGTTTACTTTCTGTGAGACCAATCTATGTTGAATATAATTTTTTTAAAGATAAATACTTAGTTATTAAATTTTTATGTATTGCATTATTTTGTTCTTGTTTATAAATAAAGTAGATCAATTGTAAAAATAACACTAATTGTAGGTCTAGTACTTTATTGTTTGTACATGGTTTTGATGAATAGAACTAATAGAAAATAATGAATATTTTTAAAAATATTTTTGAAATACGTTTATGATGGTTGGTTATTGTTGTAGAAACTTAAGCAGTTATTTGATTACATCAGCTAGAAAGTGTCTAGACCAGGGTCGATGAACTTGTTTGCTCGTTACACCAAAATATAAACATTTATTTTGACGTTACCCCCGAAGTCGCAAGGTCCTACCAAAAAAACTCGGGGGTTTGGGGGAGCTCCACCCCGACATCAGGACTGGAAAAGGATTGTGCGTAGATATTTTAAGTCCAAATAACACGGAGGATCAATATTTCAGGGTGAATTTATTTCATACAATGTTAAACGTTTAAAGTCGAATATAATGGTAACGGGTATAGGTCTAACGGCCCTAGCCATTCCAGATATATTGATAAATCATTAAAAATGCGATAAAGTCGGATAAACCCAAATTTATTTAAAAAATAACTGATAGTATAAAGTTAAGATAAATTAATATCAACAGTTATTATTATAAAACACATATGTTTCTTCTTTAAATCTCTTTACAGTTGAGTTATCTGAGAAATGATGTTGATTTATTTTTGACACAATTACATCGAAAGTGCACCATTTTGATGTCAGTGCAAATTGTATGCTGTCTTCAGGGTCCAATCAATTTTGCAGCTTTGTTTTGATGCTCAATAGAGTAAAAAATCATTAATCATTAAAGTTTATTCTTGCTAAAGGCTACACATTCTTGACGGCTTCCTAATGTGCAATGTTGAAAGCCTTTGAAAAGGCCGCTATCTTGTTTCAATCTGCATTTTCTTTCCTACATGAAAGCTTTAATTGAAATGCAGCAATCATTTCTCTAGATGAAATTATATTGCTATTTTTTCACAGAAATTCTTTATTCAGCGAATTCACAAGCTAAAAAATACCAGCTAAGTATTCAAGATGTGCAGCCCAACAATAGTTCGCAGACTTCTCTGTCAGAGCATGCTTTAACCAGCCAGAAAAGTTTGAAGTTCCTCTTTCAGAACATTCCCACCCACCTCAGTGTGATAAAGAAGGTCTGTATATTTGGCCATCAAGAGACACAGCAATACAGACTTCACATTTTAAATTAACTTTATCAAACTTTTCATTCACTTTACTGAATACATCAATTCCTTGACATCGCAATTCGAAAAGAGCACAAAACAACATTTCCTATTCAATTGTTTGAAAACTTTTGTATTATAAAACTGTACCACTTAATGTGCACATTTAAATAAAAAGTATTCTATTACATTGTATTGATATTAACAGGCATACGCACGTTAACTCAGTTCTTAAGACATTATTTTAAATGTAACAAAGAGGATATTGGATACTGTCAAATTATTAGCATTAACATTTTATATTAAATATAAAATTACGCCTTCTGGGAGGAACCGTTTCAATATTGGACTTATGGAGCAAGCGTAAACCTACACAGGACGGATTTCAAATGTATCTATCGAATTCAAGAGAATTTGATATGTCCACAATGAGTCTGCATTACCCCCAAGAATCCCCATTTTATCGCAAATGGAGTAATTTACCCATGTTTGCGACCATTAGTCTAGACCAGGGGTTCCCAACCTTTTTGTACTCAAGAGCACATTCTAAAATATCTGTAGGGTGGCGGTTACCACCTATTTTTAATCGACAAACTCGTTCCACAACTTCTCATTTTCCCATAATTTATACTCATATATTCATAATCAATATACATAATTCCCGTTGTCTGTATGTATGTCTGTATGTATGGAATAATGCTGTTAGGTGGCGCTGCGATCGATTTTGTATAAAAACATTAAATGACGTCATTGTTTATGGTTATATTTTAATTTTTGAAAAGGGAACGATGTAAAAATAGGATTTGAGGATTTATAATCATTATGAAACTAGACACCCCTCGGCGTAGCATACGGCGCTGACTTGCTCATGGAGAGTGCAAAGAAAGTGGAGAAAGAACGGACACAAACTACAGCACGAATAAATCAAAACAACACGAGTGAACGTCAGTTAATAAATGGGAGGCGGGTAACAACAGCATCAGTGTTCAGTTCTTTACGTTTAAAAACTATTTTTATTTACTTAGGGCTGCTTGTTTGTGTCTGTACTCTCACCCCCCCTCCCCACGCTTCTTTGCACTTTCTATGATGAGTAAGTCTGCGGCGTAAGCTACGCCACTGGTCTCTCCAGAGTTCCTTCTTTTCATTAACTCACAGTCGTTTGCCCAAACCCACCCCATTTTGACAACTGTATTTTTCAGGAAGTGTTAACCCGTCACTAAATCATTAGCGGCGTATGCTACGCCGCGGGTCAGCTAGTTTATTAATAAATAATAAACACATCCAATTAAGCTTTAAATGGCCTTACAGAGCTTTTCATTTCAGCTTTGTTTTTGTCTTTTCCCTGCAACTAAAAATTTTAAGAATTCAATTTTTCCAAGATCTCTGTGAGAAATCCCAAATCAATCAGCCAGTGAGAGTCAGCTAGTTCATCATAATTTACCTTTTTATTGTTTATAAATGTTTTTATTTCTTCAATTAAACTCATAAATCTGTAAGAACATTTTCTTTACTGAGACAACGTACTTCAGTATGCAGAATAAGATAATGCAGTATATCTTCAGTATCTTCTAACAGGGCCTTGAAAAGCCGGTGTTGCAAAGGAGCTGTTCGAATATAATTGATTATTTTTGTAACTATTTTTATAACTTGTTGAAATGGCAATATTTTACAACACAGAGCTTCCTCGTGAATAATACAGTGATAGGACATAAAGTTTGTGATAGGACATAAAGTTTGTGATAGGACATAAAGTTTGAATATGTTTCATTCTTTTTGCAGGGAGCATTAAATCTTTTGTTTTTTTACCTACCATTGCTGGAGCCCCATCGGTGGTTATCACAGACACTTTGTGCAAAGGCATATTTATTGACTTGTCGTATGTTCTGAAAGTATTATAAATATCCTCACCCCTTGTCTGTTCTTTCATAGGTAATATTTGAAAAATATCATCTTTTACTGTGAAGTTACTAATACCATTTTCAACATAACTGCTAACTGTGATTGTCTGATATATCTGTTTACGCGTCAACTTGTAACGAGAACAAGTCACGTATTTCAAAGTCAGTCTTTAACCGAGTTTGTATGTCTGTTGAAATTGCATATATTCTTCTTGTGACGGTGTTATTTGACAACTGTAAGTCTTGTATTGCTGAGACAATCTCACGTTTGTTGGAAAATCCATTAAAAAAACATTCGGCACCAGACAAAAATAATTCCTTAAACAACTCACCATCAATAAAAGGTTTCTTCTTTCTTGCGAGCATGTGAACATTTCGAAAGTAGAAATGGTTGCCTTTTTATAATCTTTCACAAGTCTAGTGGAAAAAAGTATTTTGTGCAGTTAGGCTTGATTTTAGTTGACCGTTTTTTTTGCTTTCTTACTTCAGATTTTAGTGGATAATTCACATCAAACATTGTCTGAAAGTGTCGTTCAGCATTATGTTTTTTTGGCACTGCATTGATACTACCACACAATAAATAATAGCATTAATGTTTCAAATTAACGAAACAATATGACTCCTCAAGAAAATATGCAGGGTACAGTGCAGTTCGATGGGTAAAATATAGTTTTTAAAAAAAGGGGGGGGGGAGAACGGACATAAACAGAAGCACGAAGAAATGAGAACAATGTGAGTGAACGCAAGACGCATTGCTGGTCTTGAGAAATGACCCCCCCCCCACAATACGTTCTCTTGCCTACCATAAACTTTGATTGTCCACACTAGTGAGGGTCATTCGTCCTGCATTTTTGCTCACGTTCTGTGCTTATCCTAATTTCTGGTGAGATTATAGATATAGATAATGTAATGGACTCCATCGCAAGCTTGTTTATAATGTATTTGTAGTTTGAATAACACTATTGGTGTAATATATATTTATATTAGGGCTGTTAACGATTAATTTAAATTTTAATCGTTAACTTTTGAAAAATTTACAATTAATTCATCGTTACTTTCGATTAAAGCCAAACATTAAAATGTATGATGTCATAAGTAAAACTTATTAAACGTTCTTGTTGAAAATCTGAATAACACTGGAATGTCTCCTTTATATGTCATCCTTTAATCAACTACGCAAAAAGACAAGTGTGTTGACATTATTTGGTTCAAGTGATGAGCGGGTCTAATTGACAATATAACCAGCAGAGCTGAACAATCATTCACATAGAACTGAGTCAACTGGTATGCACAAAACGGTCTTGGAAAAGAATGATATTATCGGAGATCGGTGTTCATTAATTTTCCAACATTGTAGAGGGTTAGTGGTTTCAGGAACTTTCATCTCCATTTTGTCACGCAGTAATTAATCAGAAGAGCTTTCGTCATTTTCTGTCTCTTAGTCAGACTCCATTACTGCCATTAGCTGAAAACGCTTTTCATTTGGTTTGGTAAGTAGGCAAAGTGTTAGAACCATGGTAAGCAAACGATTTCTCACAATGGATAGAATAAACTGAATCTACATTCCCGTCAGTCAATAGTTTTAAACCAAAATGTTCGTGTAATCGTCAGGAAATTTGTTATTATTTATCGGCCGATATTTATTATTTTTTTTTACTTTTTCGACTTCCAATAATTTTTAAGTGATGGGTCGATTAATCATTAAAAAATAATTTAATCATTACAATTTGTTAGCGATTAATACAGAAATTAATCGTTAATTTCCGCAGCCCTAATATATATACATTTTATTTTAAAGGTATCTTATTTCTAAGAGCGAATAAAGCGGCTAACCACTCGGTATGCTGTAACAAAACTATGTCTTATATTCGTTGTTGTTGCCGATGGGATTTCATTCGAGTAATAAGTTTTTAAATTTTAAAATATGTAGTTTACAGCTACTCTACTTAGGATTACATTTAAATTTAAATTAACAAAATTCACGAATATCTTTTCATTTTTTTAAGATGATTTTTTTTAAAAACTAAAAATAGTTAAAATGAAACTACAAAAGCAAGTATTATATATTCAACGATAAAATTTTTAAAAAATAAAAAGAGAAATACATAAAAAAAGATAGAATTAAGTCCCTTGACACAATAAATGTTAAATAGATGTGTTAATGTTGAATTGACGTCTCGTTTGCTTTCTCGTGTCCTGGGCCCCGATCATCTTTTGCTGCCTTGGACCCCGCATACTCTAAGACCCGCCCTGCTTATATAGCGCTAACACTAATTATGGTAGTCTAATATCATAATTTTTTCTGATGTTCAGAAATGTTCTTAAATTTAAAAAAATAATTTCAGTAGCCTATTCCCCAATTTACGTGTCACCGATTCAAAAGAAGAGCCTGATAAATGACTTCCTGCAATGTCTACTCACTCGGAAACTTTCAGAGAAAGATCACAGCCCCTTTCGAGATGTATAATCCGTTATTAATTATTTCAAATACTGCGGTACTGATTCGTCTATACAGCTGTACATAGTGATAGAATCAGTAAAGCAGAAAACTAATTCCTAGCTCATTAAGAAATAAATATACGGAAAAACAAAAACAAAACAAACAAACTAACATGCCGTCTGACAACTCACGTCTGGGTGTATTCCTCAAAATGACCGTGGCAGCCTCCCTGTCAAATCTCGAGTCAATGTAGACGTATGGGGACATTGACGCCATTTCGTTCCGGTCAATTAATTCGTAGAGCAGTGATTTGAACTGTTTGAACTGTTTTTTTACCTGGTCAGCTATTGTCCGAGCAAATTCTTGAGGTATGGTAATGTTCTGAGGACCCGTTCGTTGTAAATAAATAGCTGTTGCATATTGTATGACAAAATGAAATTTCTTTCACTAAATTTGATCATAAATGTTAAAATCGAGGATTTTTTTCTTGAAGGTCAATATGGATATGTGGAAAATAATTTTTGCATTAATTACAAATTGATCATTTATATTTTTATTTCAATTTATGTCTTGCTGAGTTTTTTTTTAATGCGTTACACATAGGGGCCGTCCATAAATGATGTCACGCGATTTTGACCGATTTTGACCCCCTCACACCTTGTCACACTTCGTAACAAAAACTTAGACCCCCTCCAAATTGACGTCACAAAGCTTTGACTACCCTACCCCCCAAAAAAGCCGTATTTACTAATTGCATATTGCAAATTACTTCTTTGTCATTTAAATATGTATTTAGTGTAAGTCTGCACTCTAATATCGTTACACGTACGTAGCCACTTAAAACGGCATTGAATAAATTGAAAGCAATCAAATATTTAAAGGGACTTTTTTTTAAGTAGCGTGTTTTGATGTGACGTCACATTTCTTAAACTTCCCCCCCCCTCGTCACAAATGCGTGACCCCTCTCCCTACTAGGCGCGTGACGTCATTTATGGTTGGCCCCCATATAAAATCTTAGGAAATTGTTTACTTTGAAAATCGACATCTGAGCAGTTATTTAAAAGAATTGTTTTATATAAATCTAATAAAAATTCTAATGATTAGCCTTGAAGATGCAAAGTGTTATTTTATTATACTTATTGTTGTTGTAAATGCCTAAGGAGGGGGTGGAAGAAATGCTCTCGTTTCTGAGCAAGGAAAAAGTAGAGGCACACCCTCATAAAGGTAGACCGGACCGGTGGACAGTCCTTTACAGACCGGACAATGAAACTAGTGTTCCACACTATATTTACCTAGATTGTGGACAGGTGAAAAATAAGAGAGTGCTGCTCCTGGTCCCTGGCAGAAGGCAGGCCTGCTTTCTGTGCGGGTCGCAGGAACACTGGACCAGCAAGTGTGGCAGGAAAACATCAGCGGGAGAGGGGGTGGGGGATAAGACAGGAGAAAGTTCGAGGGATCACAAAGACAAGCCAGGTGTCCCAGCGACAAAGCCGGTGGCAGCCCCATTAGCGGCCCCCGCTACAGCCCCCCTGGCTGCCCCCGTTACAGTCCCCGTGGCGGTCCCAATGGTGGCCCCCGTGTCTGTCTCCGTGACGGCCCCAGCTAAAGGTTCAACGGCAGAGGCGTTGCCAGGCCCCACTCCGGTTCTCGGAGAGGCAAGGAGTGCCACACCCAAGGAGGGCTGACAAATTAAAATGTATAAAAAGAACAACAACAGAAAAACAACAGAGATGACAGAAGGAGGAATTTCACCTAAGAGAAGGTCGTACGCCGACGCTGTCTCCCATGGGAGTCCTCCCAGTACAAGCGATCCACTCCAGAAAGCGTGGACGGCAAATAAAAGACACCATCAAGACGAAGACTCAGAGACGGACGAGATACAATATAAGAAGTATGACTAGTTTCCCGAGGACGAGTCAACAGAAGACAGTGATTAGTCAGAGTGTGTCCACAGAAGACAGTGATTAGTCAGAGTGTGTCCACAGAAGACAGTGATTAGTCAGAGTGTGTCCACAGAAGACAGTGATTAGTCAGAGTGTGTCCACAGAAGACAGTGATTAGTCAGAGTGTGTCCACAGAAGACAGTGATTAGTCAGAGTGTGTCCACAGAAGACAGTGATTAGTCAGAGTGTGTCCACAGAAGACAGTGATTAGTCAGAGTGTGTCCACAGAAGACAGTGATTAGTCAGAGTGTGTCCACAGAAGACAGTGATTAGTCAGAGTGTGTCCACAGAAGACAGTGATTAGTCAGAGTGTGTCCACAGAAGACAGTGATTAGTCAGAGTGTGTCCACAGAAGACAGTGATTAGTCAGAGTGTGTCCACAGAAGACAGTGATTAGTCAGAGTGTGTCCACAGAAGACAGTGATTAGTCAGAGTGTGTCCACAGAAGACAGTGATTAGTCAGAGTGTGTCCACAGAAGACAGTGATTAGTCAGAGTGTGTCCACAGAAGACAGTGATTAGTCAGAGTGTGTCCACAGAAGACAGTGATTAGTCAGAGTGTGTCCACAGAAGACAGTGATTAGTCAGAGTGTGTCCACAGAAGACAGTGATTAGTCAGAGTGTGTCCACAGAAGACAGTGATTAGTCAGAGTGTGTCCACAGAAGACAGTGATTAGTCAGAGTGTGTCCACAGAAGACAGTGATTAGTCAGAGTGTGTCCACAGAAGACAGTGATTAGTCAGAGTGTGTCCACAGAAGACAGTGATTAGTCAGAGTGTGTCCACAGAAGACAGTGATTAGTCAGAGTGTGTCCACAGAAGACAGTGATTAGTCAGAGTGTGTCCACAGAAGACAGTGATTAGTCAGAGTGTGTCCACAGAAGACAGTGATTAGTCAGAGTGTGTCCACAGAAGACAGTGATTAGTCAGAGTGTGTCCACAGAAGACAGTGATTAGTCAGAGTGTGTCCACAGAAGACAGTGATTAGTCAGAGTGTGTCCACAGAAGACAGTGATTAGTCAGAGTGTGTCCACAGAAGACAGTGATTAGTCAGAGTGTGTCCACAGAAGACAGTGATTAGTCAGAGTGTGTCCACAGAAGACAGTGATTAGTCAGAGTGTGTCCACAGAAGACAGTGATTAGTCAGAGTGTGTCCACAGAAGACAGTGATTAGTCAGAGTGTGTCCACAGAAGACAGTGATTAGTCAGAGTGTGTCCACAGAAGACAGTGATTAGTCAGAGTGTGTCCACAGAAGACAGTGATTAGTCAGAGTGTGTCCACAGAAGACAGTGATTAGTCAGAGTGTGTCCACAGAAGACAGTGATTAGTCAGAGTGTGTTTAAGAATGAAATAAATGTAACCTTTTACTTTTAAAAATCTATTAATGTCATGGCTAAGAATGTTTCACATACACGGGAGAAGGGTTGTAGAGTGCATTCAAGCGTACCATTCTCCAACAAAATAACATTACGCGACCTTGACGCTGAGCCCCGAGACACTATCATAACAAACACCGAGACTACACAGCTCACACTTCTATCACTCAATATTAAGACTTGTACACGTAAGGAACAACACATCATTAAAATGGTTAAAAAGCACAAGATAGATTTCATTTTTTTACAGGAAACAAATAAAACAACAGAACACGACGCAAATATGTACACAAAGACTTTAGGGATGAAAAGCAGTCACTTTAGCTTAGGAAGATTTAAAGGGGTGGGATTAGTACAAACATCCGATAGATGGGAAATAACACATAAGGACAGGGATAGCGAGGGAAGAATGGTCACAATGAACATTACAGACAAGAAAGACAACTACACAATTGTGAATATATACGCCCCAGCTAAACGCAAAGAACAACCACAGTTTTACCAAAAACTAGTTACAAATTTGAAAAATTTATTTAAGAGAGGGAAGGTCATTTTAGGTGGGGACTGTAATTATGTTACGAGCCCTCTTGATACAACCAACCCCAAAAGGAAAGGGAAAATAATAGAAGTTCATACAGGGATAGAAGTATTACAGTACATAATGGATACCTATAAATTAGTAGATGCATACCGAACAATTCATAAAAATAAAAAAGAAACTACATTTAAAAATAACATTTTCAACAGTCAATCAAGGTTAGATAGATTTTACACCCCAAATACAGATACAATTAATGAAGCAAAACATGTTCCAGAAACCCTAAACTTTACAGACCACAAAGGGGTAAAAATCACACTAAACACTACAGAGACTAATTGCATAAAAAAGTCACCTCATTAGAAATTTAACAATGCACTCTTAGAAAACGATCAGTACACGGAAATAATTAGTAAAATAGTCCAACAATACAGCATATTACCAACCACAAATATAGACCAACAATACAGCACACTACCAACCACAAATATAGGCCAACACTGGGAACTTTTAAAATCCACAATTAAACACATCACACAAAATTTTGCAACTCAGCTACACAGACGAATTCGAAAAAATGAAGATGAACTAAAAGTGCTAATATCAATAGAAGAATACAACAACCCAACAAATCAGGCCATACAAGATCTAGAGGAAGAATTAGAAACAATACATCAACATAAATATAATGGTGCCCCTGTTAGAAGTAGAATACTCATGAATTACACAGAGTATAGCCCACATCCTGCTCCAACTGTCTGAACGTGGTCAGTCCTTTGACTGTGTCCAGTATAGCCCACATCCTGCTCCAACTGTCTGAACGTGGTCAGTCCTTTGACTGTGTCCAGTATAGCCCACATCCCACTCCAACTGTCTGAACGTGGTCAGTCCTTTGACTGTGTCCAGTATAGCCCACATCTCACTCCAACTGTCTGAACGTGGTCAGTCCTTTGACTGTGTCCAGTATAGCCCACATCCCACTCCAACTGTCTGAACGTGGTCAGTCCTTTGACTGTGTCCAGTATAGCCCACATCCCACTCCAACTGTCTGAACGTGGTCAGGCCTTTGACTGTGTCCAGTATAGCCCACATCCCACTCCAACTGTCTGAACGTGGTCAGGCCTTTGACTGTGTCCAGTATAGCCCACATCCTGCTCCAACTGTCTGAACGTGGTCAGCCCTTTGACTGTGTCCAGTATAGCCCACATCTCACTCCAACTGTCTGAACGTGGTCAGCCCTTTGACTGTGTGCAGTATAGCCCACATCCTGCTCCAACTGTCTGAACGTGGTCAGGCCTTTGACTGTGTCCAGTATAGCCCACATCCTGCTCCAACTGTCTGAACTTTGCGAAGATCGTTTCAAAAGAGATTCCATTTTTGACTTTTGACCTGGTCGGTTAAACCCTAACTTTTCAATGTACGTCATTTCTACTTTGACTTTTTATTATGTTAATTAAGTTTCAAACTTAATATCGTTTTTTATTAAAGGGAAACAAAATAGCGTGAAAATTTATTATTAACGTTACGTTTAAATTTTTGAAATGATAATGAATATACAATACTAGAAATGCTCCGCGGCGTAGCATACGCCGATTTGCTAATGGATAGTGCAAAGAAAGGGGGGAAAGAACGGACACAAACTACAGCACGAAGAAATCAAAACAACGCGATTTAACGTTGGTGGGGAGGAACCACCACCCTTCCCCACCCTAGCTTGCCAAACATTAACTGTGATTTTCCGACACTAGCAAGCATCAGCCATGTTCGCAAAAAGGGTGGAAAAGGACGGGAACAAACATATTTTTTAAAATAAAATAATAATGTTCTTGCTGGGCCTCGAACCCAGGACCTTTGGTGTGTAAGGTGGACGTCATAACCAGTACACTACGAATCACAAGCTATTCTTGGAAGGAACAACGAAAATAAACGCACGAACCATTGTTGCCCCTCTCTCCCTAACCTCCCCTTGCCAAACTATAAACTGATTGGTCAACCCCAGCCAGGGTCATTCGTCATGCACATTTGCAGGTACTCGATTTGGTGAATTATATATATATATAGATATACACTGAAAAATATTCCTTGGTTTTATTTTATAGTGGTATATATTTATTATTAATATATTCGTTTATACAAGTATAAGAGACAACAATATTTTGACCCCTTGACAGGCGAACAGCAAATGAATGTTAAGGGTCAAATGTTTTAAAGATTTTGTAATATGTAGGGTATTTTATGTGTACATGCAGATTTCCATGTTTTTACTCCTTCAAATCCATTTTTGCCAACACTGTCAAATAACTTCGAAACTATATTTACAATGCTGGTCTCGAACACTTGTATCAAAACGTCCTGGCTGAAACAGTTTCGGTTACAAAATGTTCTGAGTATATAAATTCAGTATTTTTAGACCAATGTAAGATTTTTTTTAATGAATTTCGATAGATGTTATTGAGTCTCTAAAAAAGTTCTTTACAGGGCGTTTTATTTCCAAACTTGGCGGAGAAAAGTTTGCCCACGTAATAATATAAGCAACTTGTGAATTACATAGACCCGAGTGTCTTTGACTTAAATTTATTTTATTTGTTGATACAGTACCCTTGTCACCATCAGACTGGTGGCGTCAAGTTGCATTGTAAAATGTGACCATTCTCTTTCCCTTGAGAAACGTTTACCTTTTCCGAAAGGAGGACTCTGCGATTTGCATCTTTACTTACTGAAACTAGTGAGACTTACACAACATTACATAGAAACCTAAGATGCAAAAAGTATTCATATTTTTACTGACTATAAATATAGTATAATTTTATTTTCATGCAGGGGTTCTTTAGTTTATATTTCCCTTTTAAATTACACTTAATGTTGGCGTGAACAAATATTATTACCAAAATCATTCCATTACGATTTTGTGAAAGTTTGAAATAACTTTTAATAAAATGTAATCGATTTCAACGTTCTTGGGAGGTTTCTATGTAAAATTGTGAAATGACAAAACATAAATGTGGAATAGTTTAAAAGAAGACTTGATCTAGGAACTATCAATAAAAATGATGACATACTTTTTCAATATTGTCAAATGTAAAGTTAGTAGAATTTAAAAAAAATGTCCACACTAAAAATATTTTTAAATATTACAATTTCCAGTTGGCATTGTCGAGAAACATACCAGGGGTTACTGGTGTTTAGTGTGATAGTAAATAGTATGCTGATTTGGCGCATCTATTCTTGTTATATTGAAGGAACTGTTAAAATCGACTTGGTATTAAGGAATCGGACATAGTGATGCTTAGGTAGTCAAACTAGTTAGTTGCACCAGAGATATTTTAGAAGGAAGACGTATAAGGAGATTTAGAATGAACTATGTGATTGATGAATTTCTGTTGTTGAATTTGTATCACTGTCTTAAGTGGTCGTGCCAAGAATAACCGCAGGCCGTAAAATTGGGAACCACGTCTGGTATTTGGAGTTAGAGGCAGCAGACAACGCAAGATTTGAGCAGACATCAGAATTCAGTGAGTGTAATGATAAATATCGTTTCTGTCGTTTGATCTAAGTTAATATCTTAGTTTGCTACACCGTGTACTGGTCAGTATGAAGTGTTTCTGTCGTTTGATCTAAGTTAATATCTTAGTTTGCTACACCGTGTACTGGTCAGTATGAAGTGTTTCTGTCGTTTGATCTAAGTTAATATTTTAGTTTGCTACACCATGTACTGGTCAGTATAAAGCGTTTCTGTCCATACGGCACAACGTTTTACACTACTTACTTTCCAATTCCTGCGTGTTGTCAGTAAATGTTCCTTTCTACACAACACAAGTGTCATCGTTACTTTGCCCATCCAGGTCCAGTATCCAGTGTATTGTCGTGAACTCATATCCGCACCATTCAAGTATCCTAAATATCCAACATGTGGAATGGCGTCAGCAGCGTAAGCATTAGTGTCTTGCAATGTCTTCAAGAAATCTCTCCAAGCAACTGTGTCCCCTCCAAGTACAACCCCAGATAAACTAATAGCTAGGTACAGTACAAATTGGGTTACTAAAGGTATTTAAAATTACCGTATATACTCGTTCTATAGCCCGTTCGTTCATAAGCCAACCCCCCACCCCACTTTTGGAAGGGAAAAGTATTAAACATGTATAATCCGATCGCAAGCCGACGCGCCCCCCCCCCAAAATAAAATAATAGGACAGTTTTAAAAAAATGGTACATAATATTTTAAAACTACAAGCTACATCTGTCATTATGATTGTTTACTTTGTAATGCATATCTTTGTCTTTCTGCTCTTTGTTAAGCAAGAGTTATCGGTATTTAAAAAAAAATTATTTGGTAAACAGTGACTAAAGCGCGTACATTAAAATCCGTGGTTGAAAATAAAATTTGTAAAACAATTTATTAAAACGTTCACAAAAATAAATAAAATGATTAAATAAGGTAAGTGCAGATTTTTAATAATATATTATAGCTTCTTATAGAGCAGTCGAATCTTTTAGAATGTAGAAAAGGACATTGATAATCTACAATAACAACACATATTCAATATTCATGCAGAAATCACCTATGACACGAACATAAGCCGACCCCCCCCACCCACACACACACTTTTCCCCTTAGATTTTGTCCAAAAAAGGTCGGCTTGCGAACGAGTATATACGGTATTATATTAAATTTGAAATATATTGATCCTATCTTTCCTATATAACATGTTATAGCTGTACTGAAATTTATTTCTTTATCTGATAGATCAAAACGATAATTTCATGTATGTTTACCGTGTAAATATAATCTTAACAAAGACACAGTTAATTTATATTTCTTTTTATAACTTCTATATATATAAAAATCAAATTATGTATGTTTGTATGTATGTAGGTATGTATGTATGTCTTTTATAGCTGACTAAACCATTCATCCGATCGCCATGAAACTTTTGGAGAATTTTGAGTATGCTCCAGGGATGGTAAAAGACAACTTTTTTTGCAAAATTTAACGCTCATGGGCGCCGGGGGCCCATAATAGGATTTTTTTCTTATATGAGCTATATAAAAATTAGTTTAAGCGTTAGCTATTAGGTTAATTGATAGATCTTAACCAAACTTTCTATATGACAACTTGGTAGCCAATATTGAAGTACTATAGGGCACTAATTTCCTAATGTCCATTTCTTCGGGGCTGGGGGCCCAAAATGTCTTTTTTCATAAACGTTTAAGCTTTTATTCCCCATTCAATTATTAACTATCTTGAGAAATATAGATAAATATATATATTATAAAATTGATTGAAATAAACAGGTGTTTTAAACTTGTCATCTTGCACTAAATGGGCCCTGGGGCCCTTAATGTCATTTTTTGCTTATATTAGCTATATAAAAATTAGTTTATGCGTTATCTACTGAATAAATGAATGGATCTTAACCAAACTTTGTATATAACAACTTGGAAGCATATATTAAAAATAGGGCACTGCACTTTTTATGTCCAATTATTTGGGGCCGGGGGCCCCAAATGTCTTTTTTTCTTATATGTTTGATAAATTTTGTGTCATTCTATATTTAATGATCTTGAGAATTATATCTATGATGAAACTAAATTAAAATGAACAGCATTTTAAAATTGACATCTTACATCTAATGGGCCAGGGGCCCCTAATTATTTGTTGTTTTTTTTGTTGTTGTTGTTTTTTTTTGTATACTCTAAGATATTATTTTCCACTCAGTTTTTAACGACCTTGAGAAACATATCCATGATGAAACTGAATTTAAATGAACAGGTTTTCAAAATATACATCTTGAACCGAATGGGCCCATGGGCCCCATAATGTATTTTTTCCTTATATTAGCTATATAAAAATTAGTTTTAGTGTTAAATAATGAGAAATTAACTGTTTTTTTTTCACCAAACTCGATAGATAAAAACTTAAGAGCCTATATTAAATTACTATAGGGCACTGAATTCCTAATGTCCCTTTCCTCGGGGCTGGGGGCCCTAAATGTGTTTTTTTTTACTAAACTTTAAATATTGTATCTCCTATTCAATTTTACACGATATTGGGAAATATAGATACATAGATACATTTGTTATGAAATTGATTGAAATGAACATATTTTCGAACTTCACATGTTAAACTGATGGGCCCGGTGACCCTTAAGGTAATTACTTTTTTTTATCTATATGTATTCCTTTTTACTGAGATCGTTGCAACGCACGATGGGTCTGCTGGTAAATTATATTTTAGCTTTTGGTAAGATATGAATAATATTATTTTTACTGTGTATTTTTACTAACAATTACAAACAAACAAAAATATTTGTTTAAAAAAGTTTTTCAGATTAATCTTTATAGTATAGCAATACAAAATAAAAAGGATATTCATTTGGACAGATTATAGTTTTCAACATAGATACATTTCTAATTGTACAAAACAATGCAGGCAGCGATCAATTCAATTGATAACAATGACATTAAATTTATCTATACTAATAAAAGGCAAAGTCCTGACTCGCTCACTCACTGACTGATTCATCACTAATTCTCCAACTTCCCGTGTAAGATAAAAAAATATTTAAATTAATACTTACTTGGGACCGGGGGCCCAAAAGTACTTTTCTATACTAATAAAAGGCAAAGCCCTGACTCACTCACTGACTCATTACTAATTCTCCAACTTCCCGTATAGGTAGAAGCATGAAACTTTGGGAAGTTGTTGAGTAGCCTCATGCAACGAAAATTGGTGTAAAAGAATTTTAAAATTAACACTCATGGGGACCGGGGGCCCAACAACGTTTTTTTCCCTTATATGGCCTATATAAAATTTGAAAATCACTAATTCTCCTATTTCCTGAGTAGGCAGAAGCATGAAACTTTGGGAAGTTGTTGAGTAAAATTCCGCGATGGTAACGGGAGAAAAAATATTTAAATTATCACTTCCTGGGGGCCGGGGGCCCAAATGAAGTTTTTTCCTGATATGAGCTATATAAAAACTAAAAATCACTAATTCTCCTATTTCCCGTGTAGATAGAAGCATGAAACTTGGGGTAGTTGTTTAGTTCACTTCCACGATGGTAACAGGTAAAAACATTATTTAAATTATCACTTACTGTTGGCCGGGGGCTCAAATGTAGTTTTTTTCTTTTATAAAAACTGACTCCTCACTAATTCTCCAACTTCCCGCGTAGGTAGAAGCATGAAACCTTTGGATTTGTTGAGTAGCCTCTTGCGACGAAAGAATTTAAAGAATTTTAGAATTCACACTTATTGGGGCCGGGGGCCCAAAACATTTTTTTTCCTAATATGGGCTATATTAAAATGAAAAAGAACTAATTCTCATATTTTGCGAGTAGGAAGAAGCATGAAGTTTTGGAAAGTTATTGAGTACACTTTCGCGATGTTAACAGGCAAAAAAATATTTAAATTATCAAAGACTGGGAACCGGGGGCCCAAATGAAGTTTCTCCTTAAATGAGCTATATAAAAACTGAAAATCACAAATTCTAATATTTCCCGTGTAGGTAGAAGCATTAAACTCTGAGTAGTTGATAAGAACACTTCCGCGATGGTACCAGCTGAAAAAAATATTTAATTAAACACTCACTGGGGGCCCAAAAAAAGTTTTTTCTAATATTAAAAACTAACTCATCACGAATTCTCGAATTTCACGTGTAGGTAAAAGCATGAAACTTTGGGAAGTCGTTGAGTACCCTCTCGCAATGCAAATTGACATAAAAGAATTTTAAAATTCACTCCCATGGGGGCCGGGGGCCCAAGAGCGCTTTTTTCCTTATACTGAAAATCGCCTTATTCTCCACTTTTCCGTATAGGTAG